>CAVLGL010000137.1:21815000-21903269 GCA_963668995.1 Parnassius mnemosyne
ATACAGAAACACTTCTATAAAAAACCAATAACTATAAGCAAATAACAACTAATGTGTTTTTCATTGTTTTGTTATTTTAGGTATAATATTATATGAATACTGCCTGTGGTGGCGGCTCAAAAGTATTCACTCCATTCGTTCCATTGTTGTGGTAGGAGCCGCAGGTATAGGATTCAACAGAATATGTTATGGCTTCAATGTCAGGGGTAAAATAAAAGAATGAAGTTTTTAATATATATATTACTTGAGATTTTACGAGTAATCATTCTAAGTCCACTCAAAAGAGTAGAAAAAATAACTTTTAATATAAAATAAAAGCCAACTTCAAAGACATAAGAAAATTGAAATAACTTCACATTCTGTAGTTGGGGGCTATTTCTCCTAATTCACTAATGCTATGTCTTAGCACCGACTTCAGAATTTTAAGTTATTCTTTTTAAGTGTTTAAATTCGACTTATATATTTCATTAAAAATTAATTTTACTTTTGTAAAATGTGTATAAAGCATTGAAGGACACCCCCTTACTGTCTAGGAGTTCGTTGGATTACGAATCATTATTTAACTATTCCAGTGAATTCATTGTTGTATTTCAGTCAAAAGGGTGAGGTGTTTGCTTTTTGTTGTCCTCGGGATGAACAATGCACCTGAGACTTGTTTAATAATAGTTGCAAGGGTCCATAGACTACAGTAGGTATCAGCTAGAATGTTAAAATTTTTTACCTTACCGTTATAAAAACAATCAATCCAGCTCACCAATTTTTCGGTACATGAACATAAATTGATATTACTGAGTTAAAACATTTATGAAAATAAATTACTTTTACTTTATATCTCCTGTTCACACTCACACGTCCAGTAATTAAGTTTTTCGAGTTTTAAAATTTTACGGTAGGAATTGCTACATTTGCTTTAAGTGTTTTTTTCATAGGAAACTTTTTGAGCATGTAAATTTGTAACAGAGTTATACAACAGATTTGTGTATTTGATGTAATAATGGAAGTTGGTATTGTTTTCCAGGCCGATTATGACACTATTTAAAATTACTTAGCGACAAGATACATAATTATGTAAATATTTAAAAAATAACAAGTAAATACAAAGGCACTTCTTCGGTCAAACCTAACCCTAATCGTTGTTTTGCAACAAGTTTACAGTTATATATTATTATGATAAAATCACTGGTGAGTCCGTAAACATTCCATTATTAAACCTAGGACTCTCGCTCGCTCTCACAATCGACAGGCGAAGTGAGTTTCTCATCTCAATTCTACACTTTTTTATATAGAATCTAGCAAACAGTCCACCTGACGGTAAGAGTATACTATGGTCCAAAGAAATCTATATTTATTACAAAATATTACAAAATGCATATGCGTTGTCACCCCTGAGGATTAGGATAGGATGTCTAGAAAAAGGATCTGCTGTTCTCTACACTCACCACACGAAACACAGCAGCTTTAAGCTCCTATTTTACGCTGGTATTATATACTCGTACAATGTAGTTATTTTGTCATTTATTTGAGGCCACCGCTCACCTAAAAATAAATTCCTTCAGTCACACTAGATGTTCGTGTGGGTGTCGTGTTTCTATTATAAAATCATCACATCTTGGTAAAGGTGATACACAATATACAGTAAAATTAAAAACACTAAAGTTATTGTTATATTTTTGGTACGGGAGACAAGTGAAACACAACACAACTATTGACACACTGACTGTATTGACTCTATTCGACACATACCGTGGGCGCAGCCACACACACATACATATTATTAACGTACATACACAACAGTCCCTCCCCCTATTTAACTTATATAGGAAATCACAAATTAATCTTAGAAGAACTGCTTAGAGTCAACCCTGGGTATATCTCGCAACAGTCTTATAGAACATCTCGGATTCTAAGGAGATGATGAGGATGAGAATTCCCTCTCATTTCTTTCTCCCTCCCCTCTGCTTGGCAACTAAGAACCACTATGTTCGCTTTGAATTGGGTTGCTTTCCCACATAAAATCACCCAAGTCCCCGGGTGGAGACATATCTTTATTTAATACAATTTCATTTTTATGTTTTTTGACGTCAGTAGAAGAATCATGGTCTTTAATCAAATATAACACTTCACCGAGTCTTTTAACAGTACCTTTGCAACACAAAAATTTGCTATTATTCCGATACTTTTTAAATATAATGTCATCGCCTGGCGCATACACTTGTTTATTATTGCCGCCATGGCATTTAATTTGCGAGCACTGTTTTTGTTTAACATCGTCACTTAGTGATATGAGTGGGGTCGACGTTAACTTTGGGTGAAGTAAATCTAGACGTATTCTGATTTTTCGCCCAAACACCAACACAGCCGGCGAGAAACTCGTGACAGAATGTACTGAATTCCTACAATATCAAACAGATATTTCAAAAATTTTAGCCTACACTCATTCCTATTGCGTGAACCTAAAACGCTTGACTTTATGCCCTTTTTGACAATTTTTACGAAACTTTCTGGTTGTGCATTACTAGTAAGATTGTAAGGTAATTTGTTAAAATTGTAATGTAAGATGAGCAATACCATTTAATAAACAAAATTTTGTAAACTCAGCGGATGTGAATGCAGTATCGATATCGCTAACAAATGTGTGAGGTAAGTAATCCGTACTTAGATATGAAGTTGTAATGTTTTTCAATAACGGTCGCCGAGGTGGTAGAAGTGCTCACGTCGTATACTTCGAACCATTTTTATGCGGATCTACCACTACTAAGAACGTTTGATTATTCAGCGGGCCAAGAAAGTCGACGAAATGGTGTATGAGGAAACTCCCACGGTGCTAACGGCGCTCTGGGCGGCGAGGGCTGTAGCTGTTTGCATATTTCACACGAGTGTATCATTTTTTCTAGCATTGCATCAATGCCTGGGAACCATAACCTAGCCTAGCCTAGATCTAGCTTCTGATTTCGTTTTCATATGATAATTGGGTCTTACATAAATGACAGGGTTTCAACTGCGAGTCCACTATTTTTTTAGGCCAACCGTTTTGGACATAATTTACCACTAACTGTAATACAGTATCCTCATTAGTAGCTTTGCGTAACTCTTTCAAGGTTAACGGCATGTTGCCTTCGACAACAAAGTTAACGTATGATGCGCGATCAATGGGAACGGCGGCGACGGCGGTGTATGCGCCGATGTTGTCTCCATCGCTTTCGACGCAAGGCCGCACTGACTCACCCTGTAAACTCGCGCGAGACAGTAAATCCGCATTGGTGTCGGCACTACGAACATACTCGATTATATAATTGTATGCACTTAAAACATCACATATCTCTGCAATCTAGCCGACACTTCCGTTATACCTTTATGTGGGCCGAAAATAGAAATTAACGGCTTGTGATCCGTGCGTAATATGAATGGATCTGATCTGCCATAAAAATATTAATAGAACCGGCGTATTCCATATATTATTTCAGTCGCCTCTTTCTGTATTTGTGAAAAGTTTTTCTCAGCTGCGTTCAACGTGCGGGAAGCGAATGCTACTGGGCGCTCTAACCCCTCATTGTCTATTTGGGACAAAATAGCACCTAAGCCGCACGGGGAAGCATCGACAGTTAAAACTATTTTGGCGTTTGTATTAAAGTGTGTTAAGACCTGATCAGACGTCAAACATTTCTTAATTTTATCAAACGCTTGTTGATGTGACGTAGACCAGTTCCCCTTAAACCCTATTTTTAATAGGTCATACAAAGGACTCAAGATGCAGGATACTCCCGCCACGAAATTCCTGTAGTAGTTTACAAGTCCTAAAAATGATTGCAATGTATTAACGTCAGATGGATACATATAACATACATGTATCGTGATCGTATTATCTAAAAAGAGTATGAATGTATAATTAGATGCGTTTTACCCAAGCTTGAATTCACAACTAAAACCTTACTCTCAGTGGAAATAAAGAGGAGTTCATTTGAAACAAGAGCAATTAATATCTATTTAGTCTCCATTGTACGACTCTCTTAGGAAAGCTAGTTCTGTGCCAAAATATAATATATTGTTTATTCACAAGCACTTATAATACTCAAAATTATTTATTTCTTTCATCAAGGTATTACACTTGCTATATTGTTAAATACATATATAAATATTATAACTACCGTATCATAGAAGTATTATATCGAAACAGTAAAATACAGAGAAATTTGCGGGAAATGTTTAAGAAATTTATGAAATGCTAATTAATTAACTGCTCGCTGCGCAAGTACAAGGCAATTTAAGATTCACTTTAGAATTTGCTTTAATTTTCTCTCTGTAGGTTAATCCAAAATGTTTCAAATCTTAAGAGAAATTGTTTGAAAAAACACGCACGCACATACTAACGCTGGTGTTAAACAAGGCTGCGTGCTATCACCAACGCTGCTTCTTTTGCATATCAATGATATGTTACAAACATTAACACTCATTGCTATACAAACGACAGCACTGGTGATGCCTTATACACCGGCCGTTCCAATATTTCTCGGAAAAACATCGCCGAGTACCGGGACAAACTTATGTCTGAATTCGAGTCTTTGCTGAACAAAGTCTCTACCGCTAAAAAGAACCCGTTTGTCGTATCTACTCAGTTTCAAGGCACTCCCCATGCTGCCTCAGCTAGCGTCGGAATCCACGGCGTCGACGTATCGAATAGTGTGCAGTTTCGTGGACACTTGGAAGGGAAGGCCAAATTGGCCTATAAAAAGCTTGGCGTGCTCAGCAGAGCGAGACAGTATTTCATGCCCGTAAATCGCTTGCAACTTTACAAAGCGCAAGTTCGGCCTCACATAGAATACTGTTCTCATCATCTCTGGGCCGGAACACCCTAGTGCCAGCTCCGCATACTTGACCGCATCCAGCGCAAAGCAGTTCGAATCATCGACGAACGGGTTCTTTCTGTTGCATCACGTTAAAATTCACGATACCATCCTCACCATTTGGATGCCTGGCGGTCTACCACTGTGCGTTTTACTAGGAGTTTTCTTCCTCGCACAACTTTTCTGTGGAATTGTTTACCACCGCTGATTTTTCCGGCCCGATACGACTTAGGGACCTTCAAGAAAAGAGCTTACACCTTTCTAAAAGGCCGGCAACACACCTGCAATTCCCCTGGTGTTGGGGTTGTTCATGGGCGACGGTAGGTGAGCCGCATTCTCGTTTGTCCCCCTTTAAAGAATAAAACAGGCCTCCCCTAATTTCTGAAAGGGTATTAGGGCAAGGAAGTGGCTGCCGCGCTGCCCCAATGCGTGTTGGCGAACATCACGTCTTCGAAATATTTTTTTCTTATTTATCAGACATGTAGGTTCACGATGTTTTCCTTCACCGCCGAGCACGTGGTAAATCAGCACTTAAAATTGCAATTAACAATTTCATTGGTGCCGGCGGGGATCAAACCCAGTTTGCTCGCGTACTGCGAAATTTACAGCGAGCGCTAACCATCTGAGCTACCTCGGCTCGTACATATATATTATTAATAAATGTCATCATCATCATCACAGCCCTTCACAAGTCCACTGCTGAACATAGGCTTCCCCCAAAGAATGTCACAAAGCACGGTCCTGAGCCATCAGCATCCATCGACTTTCTGCATGTCTTACCAGGTCGTCACTCCATCTCGTGGGGGGACGCCCTACACTTCGCCTACCGGTACGAGGCTGTCACTCGAGAACCTTTCTTCCCCATCGGTTGTCGGTTCTTCGAGCTATATGGCCGGCCCACTGCCACTTCAGCTTACTAATCCGTTGGGCTATGTCGGTTACTCTAGTTCGTCTGCGGATATCCTCATTCCTAAGTTTATCACGCAGAGAAACTCCGAGCATAGCCCTCTCCATAGCTCGCTGAGCGACCTTGAGCTTCCTCATACGGCCAGCAGTGAAGGACCACGTCTCAGTTCCGTAAGTCATCACTGGCAACACGCACTGGTTGTACAATTTCGTTTTAAGGTTTTGAGGTATGTATGACGAGAAGATGTGTCATAGCTTCCCGAACGCTGCCCAGCCGAGTTGAATCTGTCGATTGACCTCTCGGTCGAAGGTGGATTTACCTAGTCGGACTATTTGTCTCAGGTAAACATACTCGTCAACAACTTCGAGCTTAGTGTTCCCAACAACTACCGGCATAGGTGCGACATGGACATTAAACATGATCTTTGTTTTGTCCATGTTCATCTTAAGACCTATCTGTTGGGAAAAACTATTGAGGTCATTGAGCATAGTGCTTAGGTCCTCCAGCGATTCTGCCATAAGGACTATATCGTCGACAAATCGAAGGTGAGTGATGTACTCGCCATTGATGTTGATACCGTATCCTTTCCAGTCCAGAAGCTTGAAAACATCTTCCAATGCAGCGGTAAAGAGTTTCGGGGATATGACGTAACCCTGTCTTACACATCTCTGCAATTGGATAGGTTTCGTACTCTGGTTCTGTACTCGGTAGCCCTACTGTACAAGCACTTCAATGCTTCGATATACCGACAGTCAACTTGGCATCGCTGAATGGACTGCAGCACCACCCAAATTTCGACGGAATCAAAGGCTTTCTCATAGTCCACATACGCCAGACATAGTGGCAAATTGTACTCCTCGGACTTCTGTACAATTTGCCGAAGGGTATGTATGTGGTCTATGGTGCTAAAGCCTTTTCGGAAACCGGCTTTTTCGGGAGGCTGGAAGTCGTCAAGTCTGCGCGCGAGACGATTCGAAATGACTCTCGAAAATAGCACGTAGACCCGGCTCAGGAGGGAAATCGGTCTGTAGTTCTTCATGAGAGCGTTGTCGCCTTTCTTGAAGAACAAGACCACCGCACTTCTGCTCCACGCCTCCGTCGTAATGCCACCATGGAGGACGGAATTAAAGAGCTTCTGAAGGACTTCAAGTACCGGCTTTCCATCCGCTTTCAGAAGCTCCGCTGTGATTCCATCCTCGCCTGAGGCCTTGCCGTTTTTAAGGTGCTGGAGAGCCATTCTAATCTCGCTCAGACTGACGTCGGGCATATCATCGGAATAATGTCGAATAAGACTCGCTCTTGGATCGTTACTCACACTTGCGTGCGGCTCCAACGATGACGTGTACAGCTGCCCATAGAACCTCTCATTCTCACTCAATATCTCAGGTGCCCCGGAAACGATGCTGCCACATTCGGTCTTCAGCTTTGACAGTTGGCTCTTTCTGGCAGACAGATCTCTGGCAAAGACTTTGGAGCCTTGGTTCCGCTCGATCGCTTCTTCAATACGAGCTGTATTGAAGTTGCGTAAGTCCCGCTGCATGCATTTGGAGATTTGTCTGTTCAGTTGCCTGTAGCTTCATCTCCCGTCTAACAGCCATGAGATTAAGAGTGTGATCGGAGAGTTTTTATATTATATTAATAATTGTAATTAAACTTAAAAAATATCTTAAAATTCTATATAAAATGCGTAGAAACTTTTTCCTCGACCTAATATATTAAAAAAGTGTTTTAGAAATTACAAAAATGACTACAATAAAATATTCTAGTTCCTCGTAGAAAATTTTACGCTGATTGTAAAATGAAAACGTATTTTTGTCGTATTGTTCAATGCAAATCATTAGTAAGATGTTTTACTTTTCCTTTTAGTTCTGCAACTAACAGAAGAAAAAAAAGTATTATGATCTTTAAAAGAAATTGTGTGGTCTTATCTCTGAAATATATCTATGTCACCACGGAATTAAAAAGCAAGTATGTCACAAATCTTACAAAACCTTTGAATAATAATTTTATATGAAATTTTTAATAAAACATTCTATGTACCTCCATTGGGTTTCGCCTTTTAAGGACAATTTTGAAGGTTGTAGTATACATATATATGCTGTAGCTACGAGTATATTATGGTTGTAGCACGAATGGGTCGGCTCGACCGCGGTAGGACCACGCTCTCACAGAACACCAGCGTAAAATAGCAGCTTAAGGCTGCTGTGTTTCGTATTTAGGGTGAGGAGAACTGGAAAATCTTATTACTGGAAACGAGGCATTCCATCTTAGCCCTCAGGGGTGACAACGCAACTGCATTTTGATTCTTAATCGAGGATAAATGTAGATGTCTATGGGTCACAGCATCCACTTGTCATCAAATAGACTGTGTGCTCGATGTTACCTTCACTCTATAAAAAACAGCAATATACGCCCAGCCCGGACCTGTGTTTTTATATTCAAAAGAATAAAAGCTTAATTTAGTAAAATAAAGTTACAGCCTATATATATACGTCCCACTGCTGGGCACAGGCCTCCTCTCATTTCTGAGAGGGTTTTAGTACAAGGAAAGGTCCCCCGCGCTGCCCCAATGCGTGTTGGCGAACTTCACATGTCTTCGAAATATATATTTTCTTCTTATTTGTCAGACATGCAGGTTTGGTACCGGCGGGGATCGAACCCACGTTTCTCGCGTACTGTGAAACTTATAGCGAGCGCAAACCATCTGAGCTAGCATCTGGCTCGAAGCTTAATTTACGAACATTATATTCAACGTCTAATCAGTGCCGGACTAAGCCCGTCAGAGGCCCGGGGCGGCAAAGGCGGCAAAGCTGAAGGAGGCCTTTAGTTTAAGAACTTGATCTAATCTTACAAGCTTTTTATTCACGTCAAATTTGTATGTCCAAGTGTTTATGTTTTTTTAGTTAAAATCTTGCTAAAGTAGAATTTATATTCGAACTATATAAACATACATAGAATAGGTATATATATATATATATATATATATTGTATTGTATATTGTATTGTATATATATATATATATATATATATATATATATATATATATACAATACAATACAATAACATCAAGGACTTAAAAATTAAGAACATTGGCCCATAGCAATATATACCTTAACCTAAAAATATATATAAAATATCTTTCTATCTTCTTATCTTTGGCGCGTCCCTGTATCGGCGAAACACTACCCCAGACGGTCAGAAATCGGGAGCGAGGAATGTCTCTTTATGTTTTGCAGGAACCTGGAGTACGTAGGATTTGAAGTTCGTTGACCTATTAGACTCCAGACGCCGCAAATGTAAAGAGATCGGATCCTCAATGCGGCATCGGCTTCCTTCTTCCACGAAGCGCAGGACGTCTTCTCCCGACGTACTTTTGTCCAAACGGGAGATGTAGAGTTGTATGGTTGGCTCCACAGCACGCAGAGTTGTACTCGCGTTTATTTTCGCGGTCCCACGCTGGTTACAGGCGGGTCGCGACTGACGTCTCTTCGTAATAATTTTTTCAACATTATTTTTTCTTAAAAATAAGTTGAAGATTTTTTTCTTCAACTTCTGTCTTCTGTCAGCTGTCCCGACGATAGCAAATATATTATATCGATTACAAATTTCATGATTCGTAAATAATAACTTTTGATTTTGCAAATTAACATTTTTTTATACATTTGGCTTACAAATTATAAAAAAATCATCCCGACATTTTTTGACGACGTTTTTTGAATTACGTAACTTGGAATCGACCAAGATATACAATCGATACAATTGTTCAAAGTTTTCTTGAATTAAATAAATTCAAAATCCTCATTTAATTTAAACTTTCAAGGGGTTTTAAAGTAAATATTATTTAAATATAATTGTTCGCGCCCAAACGCTGATTTCAAGATTTGACGCCAGAGGGTGCTCGGCTCGGCACCATACCGGTTTTGACGTTCGGGCGAGCGGAGTTGCTTTGGCAGAGGGCGCGAGCGCAGAACGTGAGTGCAACGGAGTTGCTTGAATGCAGTGCTGTCGAAAGCACGTCGTGAGGTCGCCCGGGATAACCTCCATTTTTTAGAGTCGTTTTTGTTAGCAAATTGTGCAACGACGAGGAATTGTAGTCTAGAATTATACGCCGGGTTGACAAATTATTAGGAAGTTAACATTGATTGCGATCAACGTCTGAGTTTGTGTGTTGTGCGCGCCTAATTTACCGCGAATTTGGTTATTCTAATTTGATAGCGTATATAAGTGCATTTGACAATATTTATTTGCTCGTGCGGCATTTGATATAGTTCGGAGACATTTTCCGTTGTCGGTTGAACGCTGAACCTTGTGACACTAGAGAAGGTCGTGTTAGGTTCTGGAAATAATTTGTTGCCACGCGAAACGGAAGTGACCTTTGATCCGACCATTCGGTATTCGTGCTGTTTGTTACGTTTTTGATTATAAGTAACGAGATTTAGTTGTGTTTTGAAGTTAGTTAAATGTACAATAAAGTTGATAGACTGCAATAGTGACATGAAGAAAGAAATTGACCGTGGGTGACGCCGCTGGAGATTACCACAATTTGGAGCGGTGCCGGAGTCGGGGTTGCTGCAGACTTCAACGGTCCAGGCAGGTCAACCACAATCCACACCACTAAAAACACTACTACACATTCACCTACACACCTTCGGCCTGACCGAACCTTCGGGACAGTCTTCGCCTCAACTCAGGTACGTACTATATTTTTCTAGCCTTCTCCCTACAGTTTAGTATGATAGGATATTTCTCCACATGGCCATTCGGGCTCGAACCCGCGGCTGCTCGTTTAATCTTCTCATGGCTCATGGGCCCCGGGAGATTTCACCTCTGCAGGGGCAGCTGTGGGCCGTAACATTTCTGGTAGCAGAGCGTGGTTGGATTGGTTTAATTTGTGTCTACAATCACGCCCGGCCGTAATACGTAATAATAAAATTATTTTCCTTTGTTGCTTGCATTTTTTGTTTGTTGGCGGGTAGATTATATATATATTGTTAAGGCTAGGTACTTACGCGTAAGTTACTTTGACTATGTAGATAAGGTTATCACGTAATCGGATAATTAGCGTTTTCGTATAATTATAGTAGATTAATTGTCGAAGGGTTGGTAGTCCGAGCGAGGCATTTTTTGTGGATCGACTGTGGTGTGTAACTTTATTTGTATTGTAACTTGTATTTAATTTAATAAATAGTAATTTGTATTTAACTTGATTTGATCGTACTAGTGTTTGTTATTTGTTAATTTGATTTGTGTTTTTTTTGTGCATTAGTTTGTATTTATTAGTGATGCCGTCGCACAAGCAACCGGCGCTTCGCATGCAGGCGGAGCTGCGCTGGGCCGCGAACGCCCATATTTTGATAGGTCGACCTAATCGGGTTTATAGTTTAGGGAAGCGGCTCGAGCAGGTCGATGCCCAAAGGGCTGTAGTGGAAGAGGCTTGCACAGAGCTTTTGGCCTCGGAACAGGAAGTCCTAGACTCCTGCCTCGCGGACTACGAGAAATTGTTTTCGCTCACGGACGATTTGATCGAGGCGGAGGCCAAGGATGCCGAGGAAGTGCATGAAGCTAGACTGAGGGGCCTGTCCGGGTCTCCTCGGAAGCAGCCTACTCAGCCGGAGCTGTTAGGGCGACTCCCAACTCTGGACCTACCAAGGTTCTCCGGGGTCCTTTCCGAATGGCTGACCTTCGTTGGGCTATTTGACAGCCTAGTGGACGCCCGGAGGGACTTAACCCCGAGCCAGAAGATGGCGTACCTCCTGGCCTCATTGGAGGGGGAGGCCTTGGGCGTCGTCAGCTACTTGAGATCACACTACTTCACACCGCTTTTCTTACAGCTACATCTAGTTAATGCGCAGTTAGTTTTGCAACCACAAAACACCTAAAAATTAATTCATATTAGAACATGTAATTATTAACGGCATAATAAAGAAAAGTAATAAATATTAACCTAAGTGTACATACATTTTCAATAAGTTCCTGTGGTGCTGGATCTGAAGTTGACATAATAGGCAGCATCATAAATAATGTATTTCTCCGTCCCCATTCTTCAGGGTTCAAAGTATAGCCCAACCATATTTGAATCTGATAATAAAAAATTTTTGTATGTTCACGCAATGATGATTATGTTGGTGGTAGAGAAGCTAATGCAACGTCTTTTTTAAATCAGCTGCTGATGCTGTAAATAATTTTTTTTGATAAAATTTTGTGTGTGTGATTTGGTTGATTAGAGAATGATTTAGATTCACAATTTGAACCAGTAGGTGGCGTTGTTGTGGAGATGCAGAAATCAACCGTGCGAAGCTGGGGCGTATTATAGTATATTGTATTTATTAGTGTAATTGTCGGCCTAAATACTGAAGCTTTATTACAAAAAAAAGGGAAAATGCGACTCAACCTGCAAAAAAATTTGTGACGTTTATGAACCCTAAAGCAGTATCAGTAAAAGTAGTACAAAGTTGGTTTAAGCGTTTTCAGTCCGGGAATTTAGATGTCAAACATGCGTCGCGTTCTGGTCGCCCTCATACGGATAAAGTTGATGTCATTTTTGAAAAAGTGGAGAAAGATCGGTATATTAGTAGTTACAAAATAGCCGAGGAATTGAGGATTGGCCATAAACCTTAGTCCACACGAGCTCACTGAAAGAAAACTAATCAATTGTGTACTTATTTGCGATTCTCTATTGAAACGTAATGAAACCGAGCCACTTTTGAAAAGTTTGATCACTGTTGATAAAAAATGGATCACTGACGATACGAACGTGCGAAATAGATCATGATCCAAGAGTAGTTAAGCTCGCAATAAAGGTGATGTTGTGTGTATGGTGGGATTGGAAAGGCATGGTTTATTATAAGCTTTTACCGCTGGGCAAAACCATCGATTCGGATATTTACTGCCAATATCTAATGAGACTCAAGCTGGCAATTAAAAAAAAACGGTCGGAATTGATCAACAGAAAAGGAGTGGTCTTTCATCATGATAACGCCAGACAATACACATCTTTGGCCTCTTAGTAAAAATTGAGAGAGCTTGGTTGGGAAGTGTTAATGCACCCACTATACAGTCTTAAGCTTTCACCCTTAGATTTTCACCTGCTTCGGTCTCTTGAGATTTCTTTGGATACTGTTGGGTTACCATCTTAATGTTACGATTATTAGTCCTCTCTTAAGAGTATTGTCAAAACCACTTGTCGCATTGTTTTATAAATAATCTCACGATATCTACAGCAACAGAATTATGTCACTACATACACGATGGTAAGAAGTTATCGAACAAAATGACACATATATATTTCGGAGCGTCTATAAAATACTCGGTTGGATCGAGGTGGAAATGTGGGTATATCGAGGAACGCCCCACTTGTTTGTGCAGTATAAGGTTCACTGTGAGAGCCGTGCGCGAGAGATTCCGCTTAAGTCATTCAACGAATGTGGTCATTCTACAAGTGCTAAGATAGTGTCGTGGTTCTGTTCTTTGTTGTAATTCTTCTAATGCAGGCAAGGAGGATTGGTGTTGCTGAGAGGCTGCCCTGTGTTACACTGAGATGGGTGGTGTAGTGTTTGCATATATGTAGTATACAGTAAATATTGTTATTTGTGTTATTTACTAATAATTTACCATGCACAAATACACAAACATACATTTATATATAAGTCACTGTCTCGAGCGCACCGCGTCAGTTACACGAGAGCCTCGGGCGAGAGTGGACGTCTTGTTTAGTTAAAGTGCGTGCCGAGCCTGTGTTACACTATAGTGGTTAGAGAAGATAGCAGACATTACAAGTGGCGACGAGGAAAAAGATAAGTACCTATTTAGTATAAAGATATAATCAAAAATAGGTTAGCAATGTGCAACTATTAGAATTGCAATAGTAAATTAATTCCTAGAGTACCCGCGGAAAAAAACTGTGGATTATGAATTATGATTTATTGTTTTTAACCCTGTTCTGATCATTTTAATAACATATATAAATTATATGTTCGCAAATGACCACGCTTATGGTATGCAAAAATTTATTTTCTTTATGTAGCAATGATAAAATAATGATTTATTTTAACATATGTCTATTAGTACAACTTTTATTTAAAAGATTTTTGATGGAAAAATAGTAGATGTTACTAATCACTCCTCTCGATTCGAACCTAAATACAATGTCGTTAGCTAAATTTTAGTGGCATTTTACATGTAGGTGTGATATTTATCGCCTTTAATGAAAATACTATTTTACTGCTTTCATGGCATATATGTCTTACAAAAAATCGTGGACACTTCACGACTTCTGTACATTGCAAAGTAGGTAACTAGTAATACTGTTTATTTATTTATTTGCTTTTTAAGGGAAACGTACAGTACAATAATAAATTACATAATAAAACATTAAAAGTAATCCTAAAAACCAATGAAGTTTCCACAGATATCTAATACATAATAAAAGCAAACCACAATATTATGTTGTATAACATTAAAAATATAAAAGAATAAAACAAGCTAAATGGTATTCATAAATTAAAACATTAAGTAGTAAGTAGTTAAAAATAACATTATATATACAACTCAAAGTGATACTACCAATTATATACGAGTATTAAGTTTTACAATATTTTATTTGTAACTATCATATTCAAGGTGAAAAATATCTAATATTTACAATATTTTAAGTTAAACTTTTTGCATGTACGAGATACAAAATTATTTGAGGCATTTTTTTGTTTTAACTTTAGGTAATGCAAAAAGTGGTTTATTTCGTGCACCTAACCTGTGACACGCAAGATTCACCTTGCCTAAAAGTAGGGGAGAGTCGATGATATTATGAAGCAATTTGTACAACAACATTTGATCTCTTATATCACGGCGTTTCTCGAGGGTATTGCTGTCTAAGTTATCAATAATGGTAAATGCGCAATATAGGTATTGAATTTACCCAAAGCCTAAATGGCACAGCGATGGGAGTAGTCGGTATAACAAATAAACCAAAAGAGAAGGGCGAGTGTTATGGAACATATTATTATCATGAAACTGAGTTTGGGTACCAAGATACCATCATTAAATTGAGTTGGGTACTAAGATACCATCATTAAATTGAGTTGGGTACTAAGATACCATCATTAAATTGAGTTGGGTACTAAGATACCATCATTAAATTGAGTTGGGTACTAAGATACCATCATTAAATTGAGTTGGGTACTAAGATACCATCATTAAATTGAGTTGGGTACTAAGATACCATCATTAAATTGAGTTGGGTACTAAGATACCACCATTAAATTGGAACTTGGGTACTAAGGTAGGTACCACCATTAAATTGGAGCTTGGGTACTAAGGTATGTACCACCATTAAATTGGACTTTGGGTACTAAGGTATGTACCACCATTAAATTGGACTTTGTGTACTAAGTTACTACCATTAAATTGGACTTTGGGTATTAAAATACCAGCATTAAATTGGAAAAAAATATATAAGAAACCGTTGATGTATTTTAAGTAGCAAAAAAAAACTCTACGAGTATTTTCAACCTAAACGGAGCAAAGTTTATGAGCGGCATGTTTTTCGATTGCTAAAACAGAAAAAAGGAGAGACATTTGAGAAGTTTTTGATAAGATTGCGTCAACAAGCCGAAAAGTGTGCATTGAAAAGCAAGATGATCATTTCATAGATCAAATTGTGGAAAAGTGTAATTCGAAATTGTGCAAGAACCTTATATCTTACAAAACGTGGGAAGAGTTAAAAAGCAAAAAAGTATATGCTTTTAATCAAATGTAAAGACCAGACAAGACATTATTAGCATAGGGTAGTAACTCTCCTTTGGCAATAGAGGGTTCATTTGAAACTATACTCGAAGTCGATGGACGAAAGGAATACAACCATTTACGTGATTTCGGGGGGTAATAGAAACCTGTTTGGTAAGAACACAGCAGTCCGACTGGGTGTCTTAAAACTTGGTATCGGGATAAATCAAGTGGAGAGTAAAAGCAAGCCGATCCCCTTTAAAGAGAAGGTTGCAATCAAAATTAAGGAATCACTAAACAGTGATATAATTGAAGAAGTGCAAGGCCCGTCTAAATGGGTTTCACCAATGTTCCAATCATGAAAGAAAATGGTGAATTACGTTTGTGCGTAGATATGAGATGTACGAACGCCGTTATATTGCAAGAAAACCACCCCCTGCCTACTATGGACCATTTTTGCCTTAAATGAAGAAAGCTAAATATTTTAACAAATTAAGACATAAAAAATGCCTTCCATGAAGTGGAAATTCACTCTGAATCCAGACACATAACGACTTTTATAACCCCCAAAAGATTATATAGATATAAAAGAATAATGCTTGGAATTACCTGCGTTTCCGAGATTTTTCAGAAGATCATTAAAAGGATACTGATAAACTGTGAAGGGGTCGTCAATTTTATTGTGATATCCTGGTATTCGGGAACAGTGAAGAAGAACATGACGCATGACTAAAGAAAGTTCTACAGGTACTTAGTAAAAACAACGCCGTGCTGAATAGCAATAAATGCATATATAAAACGCAGGATGTGAATTTTCTGGGACACAGGCTTACACATGAAGGAGTAAATAAACCCTTCAACAAGTACAAACCTTTAATTTAGGGTCACAAAGACCATAGAAGAACTCCAAAGTTTTTTAGGACTCCTTAACTACATAAACAAATGGATACCTAACATGGCCGCTATGACAGAACTTCTGAAGCACCTGTTAAGACAGAAGATGAGCAAAAGGGAGAGCTTGGAAAAACAATGGTCTGGGGGAACAAGATAAAGCATTCCAAAAACTCAAACCGATGCTCACGGAAATACAGATTTTAGGGTATTATGACGTCAGAGATGCAAGACAGGTGATAGCAGATGCTAGCCCTGTCGGACTTGGTGCTGTCCTTGTACAAAATGATACAAATGGCCCTAGAATTATTGCCTATGGTAATCGAACTTTGACAGACTGCGAGCGCAGGTATAGCCAAACGGAAAAAGAGGCACTAGCATTAGTTTGGGGGGTCGAACATTTTAATATTTTTATTTGGAAAGCCTTTTGATTTAGTCACTGACCACAAGCCGCTAGAGATATTGTTCGGGTCTAAGTCAAAACCATGTGCGAGGATTGAACGATGGATACTGAGGCTACAGTTTTATTCATTCAAGGTTATATACAAGCCAGGAAAAACAAATATAGCTGATCCCTTGTCACGATTATGTAACTATCCTGATAACCCATCAAAAGGAAAATTCTAGACCAGTTGCTATACCAAAGAGTTCCATTGCAGCATATTCAGAAAAATAACAAGAAAGTGAAAAAAGGTGTCTATCAAAACGACTAAGCCGATTCGATTAAGAGTTACAAAATTTTTTGAAAACGAGTTGTGTTTCCATGATAGCATTCTACTTCGTGGAAATAAAATTGTAATACCACAGCAACTCTGCAAGAGTGTATTAGATGCTGCATACGAGGGTAATCCAGGTATCGTAGCGATGAAGGGACGCTGGAGATCAAAGGTATGGTGGCCCCGTATCGATAAAGACGTAGAACAATTAGTAAAGGCTTGTAAAGGTTGTACGTTAGTGGGTTTGCCAAACCCAACTGCACCAATGAAGAGACGAGAGTTGCCTGCAGCTCCATGGATAGATGTCACAATGGATCTAATGGGACCGTTGCCAAGTAACGAGTATCTGTTAGTAGTGGTCGACTACTATAGTCGATACAAAGAAGTAAACAATTACAAAAACATCACAAGCTTACAGATTATTAAAATGGTAAAAGAAATGTTCAGTAGACTTGGTTATCCTATTTCTATCACCGCAGACAATGGCAAGCAGCTCGTAAGTGAAGAGTTTCGATCCTTCTGCAAAGAATGTAACATTAAGTTATTTAGTACTGTACTATATTGGCCTCAAATGATCGGCGAAGTTGAAAGACAAAACAGAGATATTTGAAACGTCTTCGTATCAGTATCTTCTTATGTATAACAGCACCCCTCCTTACAGTTACCGGGAGGTTACCGTCTGAACTGTTTTTTCAACGAAAAAGTAGGGATAAAATTCCATCAATAGGTGAAATAAATTACAGACAATCATTTAGATTCAGATATCAGGGATAGAGACAAAATACAAAAAAGGAAAAGGAAAAGAGTATGTATATAGGAAACGGAGAGCAACTCACTCAGATGTAATACAGGGGATAAGGTTTACGTAAAAGCAGTGGAAAATAATTAATACAGACAATACAAGCTGCTTTGTGATTGTTATGAGTTATAATGAAAAAAAAGAAAAAAATCTTGATAAGATAGAGATGTAGTGTTTGCATATATGTAGTATACAGTAAATATTGTTATTTGTGTTATTTACTAATAATTTACCATGCACAAATACACAAACATACATTTATATATAAGTCACTGTCTCGAGCGCACCGCGTCAGTTACACGAGAGCCTCGGGCGAGAGTGGACGTCTTGTTTAGTTAAAGTGCGTGCCGAGCCTGTGTTACACTATAGGTGGTGTTGCTGTTGGTTTCGACATTTTGGTCTTATCATGTAATTACGTACCTCACGTTACACTGGTGTGTGATTGTGGCGGAGACGTGTTACGGTGGTCGAATTGTAATTGCTCTATACTTAATGTATAGTGCATTTACGTTGTCTTACTACTAATAATGATTAACTGCGTAAGCAAGAGAGCAAGTTGAACATCCGTTTTTACACTTTTATTATTTTTAACAGTTAACGCTATCCTGATGTATTTCCGAGACCACAAATTGGAATCGTCTGTTGTAATCTCCGACATCAGAAGTGGGATAGTCCCTGTTACTATCCACATATAAGCCTTTGAATAGTGTGAGGGTTATTACGTTGGTGAAAGATTATGACGCGCCTCGTTTTGTTTTTACGTTCAATGTCGTAAATCAAGTTTGTTGTCGTATTTACGTCATTGACGAATCATTAAAGTTAAGAGTGAAAGTTTACTAGTGAAATGTTTTAAGCCAAAAGTTAAGTCCTTATGTTTAATTTTATTACGTTCGTGTAATACTATAATGCGCTTCGCATTGATACCTTTGTTTTTATGTCTAGTGTCATAATTAAATTTGTTGTCCTATTTACGACATTGACGTACCACTAAAGTGTAAAGTAAAAGTTTAAAGTCAAATGTGTTGAACAAGAAGTTAAATCTATTTGTTTGATTCATATTAAGGTACCTGCAAGTACAATTATTATTCTGTAGGGAATGAGGGTAAAAAAAAGGACAAATGAAGGTAGAATGGTAATCTCCCACTTATTTTAGCAGTATAAAGTATCACGCAGCCGACTAAGAGGAACAGTCTGTAATTCTACGAGTCTCATATCGTTATTATGCCCGTTGGGCTAAAAAAATTAGTTCTACAATGAGATTCTGCCAAAATAAGACAAGTGATGTGGTTCTTCTAGTGTAAGCAAGGAATATCGTGTTGCTGAGAGGCTGCCTTGTGTTACATCGAGAGGAGTGGTGTAGCTGTTGCTTTGCATACTTTGGTGTTATCATGTAATTATGTCCTTCATGTTACACTAATGTGTTATTGTGTCTGGTACATATTACAGTTGGTCGAACTGTATTTGCTCTATTATTATTTTTTATTTTTTTTTCAAAACGTTACCCCCACACTAGGATTTTTTCCTGTGTCGTGGAGGCAGTTTACAAACATAAATTGCACAAGGACAAACATCCAGACCCGGAACAATTATTTGTAGGCCATACAAATACTTGTTCCGTGCGGGATTCGAACCCGCGGCCCCCAGCCCAACAACTGATTGCTAAGCCACTGCGCCACGGAGCCGTCAGATATACTGAATGTGTAGTGCTGGACGCTGTCTTATTCCTGATAATGGTTGAATGCATAAGCAAGAAAGCAAGCTGAACATCCGCTCTCACACTTTTATTATTTTTAACAATTAACCTTTATAGCAAATTCTAATACGAGTAACATTCTTATATTTAAATAATTTTGAGAATGATTTCTAACATCAGAAGTGGAATAGTTTCTAAAATCAAAGCGGGATTAAAGCCTTTTTCCGTAGCTTTACATTAAAATTTCTTACAATTACAACTACTGCATTTAGTGGAATTTTACTTTATTTTAATTTATTTTAGAAAATTAAACTGTTCGAGTTATGTTATAATTTGATAGTTTATGCGAAATATTATTTAAATGTGGTACATTTAAAAAAATGTTCGAAATGTTTTAAACAATGTATCGAACATAAAAATGTATAACTTTAACGTGCTATGGATAAAATTTTTGTGTCCAAATGTGTTAATAAGTGTTACAGTTTACTCCAAAAGTTATGTGGTCGACTCCAAAAGTTTAGTGGAAGGCGTCGTGCTGTGGTGCTCTTGAGTGGAAGTATTCTGTACGGCTTATGACGCCGCGGACACATTATTTGCCGCAGTTACCGATCACCATTTGATACACGAGGAAAGTAAATTTATCCTAAGCATTGTCTTAAGAACTATTTTGTAAAAATGAGTGGTTAACTTTTTAATTGGCTTCGAAAAATGCTGCAAAACCAAAGTATTACTGACGAAATTGAAGTAGAGCAAATTATTTCTGACATTGAAGAGAGTATTTAAGTTTACATGAGTATCGGACCATACCTGAGGTTGTCGTGTAGCCACAGCTAAGTATATGGTGCCCTGGAAAGGCGAATGGTGTCTCGAGAGTAGTGCTGCATTTTTTTGAAAAAAGTTCCTACTGAACCTCTTTAATATTTTATTTTATGTGTTACAGTAGCACGTGTGATGTTATTACATGTGCGCGAGCGTGAGGCGAGTGTGTGTCTTGCTAGTCGGAACAGACTGCCGGGTACAGCTGTAGCATGGCCTGGCTTCGGCAGACGCGTATGCTGCACGCGTGAAGGGCGATTTCCTGGAGCGCGCGTATGCTGTACATGGCGATGCCTCGGAAGTCGTGTATGTATGTATGCGGTGAGGTCGTAAACTATGTGTGCGCGGAAGTCGTGTACCCCATATGCGCGGAAGCTGTGTTCTCTCGACATGCATCAGGCTCTGTCCTGGCAGGCTCTGTCCTGGTTCACATCGTTCAAATCACGATGATGACAACCTTATGATGCCTGCGAACCCTCAGGTGCTCCTGCTGATCCCGTTGACGCTTCGAGTGCGTGGTACAGCACGACGACTCACTAGTGCGAGTGCGGCACGCCCTGCGCTGTGTTCTTTTAGCCACGTGCGCGTGCCACATGGTAGCTAAGTATGGCATGTGCTGGGTTGTTTTAATAGCCACGTGCGCTTGCCTTATGCCTTCCGCAATGGCGAGGAGTGAGCGACGTGTTGACATTTGCTATGTGAGCAATCCCAGCAGTCTGTTGATGAATACTGGTGAGTCGTATCTACCCGTTTTTATGATTCTGGTGCCGAATGAGAGCCTCATCAAGGATTTGATGCGGCAAAGTTTAGTGGCTAAAGTGTAAATAATATTGTAAATTTAATCGGAATCGGTTATGTTAGTATGCAATGTACCCTACAAATACTCCCACGATCATTTTTTTTTATAGGAGAGGGGGCAAACGAGCATGCGGCTCACCTGATGGTAAGTGACTACCGCCGCCCATGAACAACTGCAACACCAGGGGAATCGCAGATGCGTTGCCAGCCTTTTAAAAAGGAGTACGCTCTTTTCTTGAAGGTCCCTAAGTTGTATCGGTCCGGAAAAATCGTTGATGGTAATCGATTCCACAAGGAGGTCGTGCGAGGAAGAAAATATCTTCTAAATCGCACAGTGGTGGACCGCCAATCATCCAGATGGTGTGGATGGTATCGGGAGTTCTGCCGCGATGTGCGTTCGTGAAATTTGGCGGCTGGGATTAATCCGAACAATTCCTCAGAGCACTCCCCATGGTAGATGCGAAAGAAAATGCAAAGGGATGCAAAATCTCTTCGCAGTGCCAATGAATCGAGCCGATCGGAAAGGGCTCGGTCGTCGACAATTCGAGCCGCTCTGCGTTGGATGCGGTCAAGTGGAAGGAGCTGGCACTGGGGAGCCCCTGCCCAGAGATGGGAACAGTATTCCATGTGAGGCCGAACTTGCGCCTTGTAAAGTAGCAGGCGGTGTGCCGGCATGAAATACTGTCCCGCTCTGCTGAGCACGCCAAGCTTTTTAGAGGCCAATTTGGCCTTCCCTTCCAAGTGACCACGAAACTGCACGTCACTCGATATCATGTGAGGAAGATCCCCGATCACCAAGTTCCTCGAGAATTAGATGGCATAGTTGATGACAGCGGTAGTAAGACAAAATCTGACTAAGAATGGCGTGTATACTCATACTCAAAACCTTAGACCGCACCTCATGAGTAAATGTGGCGATGGGCCTGTAGGAAATCGTTGGTGCGATTTCTGTCTGTGTTAGTGCACAGAGCGCGTCATGTCTTGTAGCGCATATTGCGCTCATGTGTTGTTGCATATGTGGCGGCGGATATGTGGAGAATCGTTGGTGCCATTCTAGCATATGTGACGTCGGATATGTAAGGAATCGTTGGTGCGATTCGGGCTTGTGTTGGTACACAGATTTCAATGAAACGTTTACGAGTTGAGTATTCATTCATCATCATCATCATCATTACTGCCCTTTACAAGTCCACAGCTGAACATAGGCCTCCCCCAAGAAATGCCACAAAGCACGGTCCTGAGCCACCTGCATCCATCGACTTCCTGCATGTCTCACCAGGTCTTCACTCCATCTAGGGAGGGTCGCCCTACACTTTGCCTACCGGCTACGAGGCTGTCACTTGAGAACCTTCCATCCTCAACGGTTGTCGGTTCTTCGAGCTATATGGCCGGCCCACTGCCACTTCAGCTTACTAATCCGTTGGGCTATGTCGGTTGCTCTGGTACTACTCCGGATATACTCATTACTAAGTTTATCACGCAGAGACACCCCGAGCAAAGCCCTCTCCATAGCTCGCTGAGCGACCTTGAGCTTCCTCATACGTCCAGCAGTAAAGGACCACGTCTCAGATCCGTAAGTTATCACTGGCAACACGCACTGGTTGTACAATTTCGTTTTCAGGTTTTGAGGTATGTCTAACGAGAGGATGTGTCGTAGTTTCGCGAACGCTGCCCAGCCGAGTTGAATCCGTCGATTGACCTCTCGGTCGAAGCTGGACTTACCTAGTCGGACTATTTGTCTAAGGTAAACATACTCGGCAACAACTTCGAGCTTAGTGCTCCCAACAACTACCGGCATAAGTGTGACATGGACGTTAAACATGATTTTTGTTTTGTCCATGTTCATCTTAAGACCTATTTTTTTGGAGACACTATTGAGGTCATTGAGCATAGTACTTAGATCCTCCAGCGATTCTGCCATAAGGAATATATCGTCGGCAAATCGAAAGTGAGTGATGTACTCGTCATTGATGTTAATATCCTAGTTAGATCCTTAGATGTTAGTATCCTTTCCAGTCCAGTAGCTTCAAAACGTCTTCCAATGCAACATTGAAGAGTTTCGGGGATATAACGTCACCCTGTCTTACACCTCTCTGCAGTTGGATAGGTTTCGTACTCTGATTCTGTACTCGGATAGCCATCGTAGCTCTACTGTACAAACACTTCAGTACTTCGATATACCGACAGTCTGTAGTACACATATAGACAGTATTCATTGCTGATGAATTATGGTAAAGAGTAACAAAATTGTTAGAATTACTATGTTGCGACTTGTTGATCGGACCTTTCACAATAAATCATGTTGTGAAGGAAGCACTGTGTAAGAAACCTTAATAACAGGGCATTGTTAAAAATAGTTGACTATTGTACTTAGACTTAGGAAAGTGCCATTTGGAATCGACTTGTTTCTATGGGCAGCATATTTTGTCCACAGGCACTGCAACCGAGGACGGATGCTAGTCAGTGATGGCCGTGTCGTGGACTGATGGTGCTATAGTGCAACAAGCAGCGCCATCTAACAATTTAGTTTTGCGAACTAATAATATGTACCCACTCATGTCAGGATGAACGAGCGGACGAATTGGTGTTTGTTACAGGAATGCATAAAATACACGCCCGAGGACGGTCGTACGTCAGGATGGCCGTGTCGGAGCATCCATTAAATACTCGGTTGGATCGAGATGGAAATGAGGGTATATCGAGAAACCCCCCACTTGTTTGTGCAGTATAAAGTTCACTGTAGGTGACGTGCGCGAGAGATTCCGCTTAAGTCATTCAACGAGTGTGGTCATTCTACTAGTGCTAATATAGTGTCGTGGTTCTGTTCGTTGTTGTAATTCTTCTAGTGCAGTCAAGGAGGATTGGTGTTGCTGAGAGGCTGCCCTGTGTTACACTGAGTTGGGTGGGGTTGCTGTTAGTTTGCATATTTTGGTTTTATCATGTAATTACGTTCCTCACATTACACTGGTGTGTGACTGTGGTGGAGACGTGTTACGGTGGTCGAATTGTAATTGCTCTATACTTAATGTATAGTGCGTTTACGCTGTCTTACTACTGATAATGATTAACTGCGTAAGAAAGAGAGCAAGTTGAACATCCACTCTCACACTTTTATTACTCGTATGTTTAACAGTTACCGCTATCCTGATGTATTTCCGAGACCACAATCTGTTGTAATCTCCGATTAAAAAGATAATAGCACATAAAAAAGTTATAATAATAGCATATAGAATAGTTACACTATCGTATTCATTGAGTTCTATGTACTACGTACTAGTGAAGCCATTCCGAACATTTACTATGTTCAACTGAACTGTAGTGCAATCCGTACAAACTAAATATTGCGTAAATCGAAGATTTTTGAATTCCATAAAATAATTATTATTACATTTTATTTAGAAATATAACATGTTTGTTTATAAGATATTTTATATTCAATTCTTATATTTATTTTATATTAATATCTTATTTTATATCAAATTAAAGTCTTCGCGCATGCGCGATTACTACTCCCGCGCATGCGCGAAAACATAGAGTAGGACACAGTTTTTGTTTGAAATGGCTTCTCTAGTACGTAGTACGTATAACTCAATGATCGTATTAGGATTACCTGTAAAGATAGTTGTAAGTGTTGAAATAAATAAATAAATATATTATCATTAAGGGTGGATTCGACCAAACCTAGTATAAGTCTTATCATGAGAATAAAATCACTAATTGGACATGGTTATGCAAAAAGGATCCAACCCGAGTTTGTGTCAAAAATGTTGACTTGAAGAATAATGTTTGTGGTCTATACTATTATGTGATGTAACAATTTTAGCAAAAGTAACACAAATAAGAAGTACAATTACAAACAGACAGAAACCATACCGATAATTAGAGTTTATGATATTTGAAGTATGGATACTTCAAATATCATAAACAAAATGTGAGTTTATGATATTTGAAGTATCCATACTTCAAATATCATAAACTCACATTAACTTATCGTGGGTTGGATCCTTTTTGCATAACTACGTCCAATTACTCTCGAGTAAGAGAACTTTCGTTTTACCACATCTTAAGCCAGGTATGAGTATCTATCCGAGAGAAAATTATTATACCGCCAAAATTCATGGACTAAACAAGTTAGCCCAGAGTATTTCAATGACAGCTGCTACATTGTAACAGCTATTTTCGTATGCTTTGTTAAAGAAGTAGGATATTTTATCGATGTGCATTTATAATTTCTTGTATTTTTGTGATAATTCTAGGGATTATTTTTTGAAATAATGCAACATTTACGAAATATAGAAGATAAGAATAAGATTAGAAGAATAATCAACTAACAACTCGACTCGTGTTAATGTTCTAGTGTTAAGAGACAGTTGACACTAATATAATCCGGCAAAATTAAGTGGACAGAAAATTTTGCATTGCGCTGTATAAACAATTGTATTTCAATATTAGTTGGCTTACATGTTCATTCATTTTTCATTCACCAAATCTAAAGTAACAGTACCCAGTATTAGCTACTCTACGTTTGTGTAGCAAAAATGCAAACGAAGTTATCTGAGAGTAAGCCCAAAGAGTAAAATTATTCGAGGGTTAGTTATTTTGGAGTAACATGGTATTTGATCGAATCCGCCCTAAATGTGATTATATTTTGAAAAAAAAAATATCTTGAATTTTCATATATTATGTTATTCATATCTATCTTTGTGTAAAAATGAATATTATTATATTAGTTTTAGGGCTGATTTTTCAATCGTCAAATAAAAGTTATCAAAAGAATTAACCATAACATAAACAAATTAAAAATGACAGTTGGATGAAAAAATATACAATTGTTCTAAATTTATATTCAGTAAGATTATATTTTATTTGATGGGTGAGTTTTATCTGGCGATTGAAAAATTGACCTTAAAGTAGACTTGAACAACATTTGACAAATTACGATGAAAGTTGGAACATACAACAAAGGCCCCCCAGGTGGACCGGAGGGGAGTAGTCATAGCGTTTTTTCCTCATACAGAACTATCTGTCATTTTTTGCAGGGGGAAATCTGCGCACACAAAAACAATTGTCTGTCACTACGGAACTCGCACATTACAATAAAAACATTAAACTAACAATTTCACACACACATAGATACATTATAAAAGTATCGCTCAGTGACAGCGACAACTCGGACACAGACTCGGATCAGTCGCTCGGCCGTTCTGCATATGCATGCATGCATGAGGGGAGCGGCCTGTGTTGGTAAATAAATCCGAAACAACATGAACGATATTATTGTAATTTATAAGTTTAAAAAAATACAATGTGATTATAATTACTTATAAATTAAAGTTAACTCCATGATTTTGTAAATTTGACGTGATACAACACAATTTGGTATTTTTGTAGAACGTCAATTCAGTCGTGAAACTAGATTTAGTCTAGCGAGCAGTGCAGCTGCGTCAAGATTTATTGTACGCATAGGACCACGTATATGGCGACTACTACTGGTATGTGTTTTTTCACGTGGAAAGTTTTTACGCTATCTTTGTAAATTACCACTAGATAGCGCTACGGCACATCCAAGCTTCTATACCATTCAATCGATCGCCAAGAAAATTTGTACACACACGCGGGACAACGTTTGCCGCGTTTCGATCGTAGATTTATATATTTCAACTGATCGTTGTTGAATAATCTTAATGTTAAAAACGAAGAAAAGACAATACAACACACTACACAACGAGTAATACATATATAGCAAAAGTCTTTATCCAAGTTGTGTTGGTCCTGTTTTTGCATAAATCGTGAATACACGGACAGACAAAGGTTCTAAAAATTATTGATTTGGCTTCAGAATACTTCACATTAATAGTCCTTGGGACAAATTTCTACAAAATATTAGAAGTATTCTAAGATTTTTTTAATTATTATAAGCTTCTGCTTATCTACAATCTCACCTGGTGGAAAGTGGTAAATTTATAAATTATATATTGATTCCATTCTAAAACAATTCTTTATTTTAAGTCAGTGGTAAAATTGCCTTGAAAGTAAATTTAAAAAATAATGGTCTATTTTCCTAAGTATTACTAAGTCACTTGGGAAACTGTCCGCTGAAAGTAAATCGAAAACAATTCCAAAGCCTGATTCTTACTTCAAGACTTTATTAAGGTATTTTTCTTTTACTTTATTACCTACTGCAATTTTGTAATAACCATAAAATACTGCTACTATAATTAATTCATCAACTATTTTTTTAAGTACATAGATGAATTACAGGCCTTTCCCAGATGGCTCTAAAAGACATTCATTCCATTATGCATCTATTTCAGGTTATCAAAGTCCACAGCTTAACCTATGTTAAGCTGATCTTTGATAACCTGATGGTGACTTATGTAACCATCATAAATTGCTACAAGTGGGAAGATTTGCCATAGTTGCCACGCTTGGTAGACAGGTTGGCAATCTCAGTTATTTTTATTATTTTGTGTTGTAATCTGGAAGATGCTGCTACCTATCTCCTGTTTCATTTCCCTTTGTTGCGTCTAAAGACACCCACGGAATGATATGGGCTAATTTTAAATTATTCCAACTGCTTAGGCCAAAAATGGTCATTAGAAACTTAGAGTCGGAAACAGGTACCTGCGGCTGCTCGTTGAATCTTCCGCTCATGGGCCCCGGGAGATTCGATTTTTGCAGGGGCAGCTGTAGGCCGTAACACAAACTGAACCTCAGTTGGTTAAGAATGTTTTCTCAAGATTACCCCAAAAAGTAGGTATTTCAGTATATATAGTGTAGTGTAGGCAACTACACTCACCACTCTAGACAGGCGGGCTTGTAAGCACTGATCGATACCCTCGCACAGGTAATGCTGCTTCCTGTCACAAGTATGAGATTTTGTTTAGAATAGATTTCCTGCAATTTATAGTCACATTATGAGAGGAGGACAAGCCCTGTGTGAACGTACGAGTACTGTAGATATGTATACGTACCTACTTACTGAACCAATGATAATATGCAATTAGAAATGACACATCAGTGTGCATTTTCAAAAACTTCTAATAAATATTAAAAACCGACATCAAAAGCTAAAAATAATAAAAGTCCAAGGTAACAACAAGAATGTTATCTAGTAATGTTTTTTTTAGGGTTGAAACATTTTCTTTAAATTTGTAGAAACAAAGGATTTATGCCCAGATATACGTAAATGAAACTACGACAGACACATTCAAAATTATCCCCCCTTTTTAAAATCGCTAAAAAATTAAATTGTTTAGGTATGGGCTTGTTGTTGTTTGCAGCGCTTTTAACATTGCACATATAAACATATGAATATAGACAATTATTATCTTTGTATCCATGATTTGTTCTCCCACGATGAAGAAAGAGGAACCTAGATGGATGGCTCGAGGTAAAAGGTTGGCCTGAGGCGCTCTGAGCGCGCTTTTTGATCCTACTTTTGATCACCCATTGGTGGAGTTGTGGAAAGAGAGGTGTTGGTTTGGCGTGGTGCTACTCGTTCTGTCTCCAGCAACTTCGAAAGGTCCGGACGGTTGATGGAACTGTTGGGGAAAATGAGTATCGGTATTATGATGTGCTGCTACCCTTAACCGTGGTCAAAATGTGGTAGGCGGTGGAGCCACAATAGAAGCTATCGCTGTGGTTGAAATCAGCCAGAAACACAACTTTCGTTGATTTGCGGGAGTCCAGAGTTTATTCTCAACCGATCTACCATATTTATTTCACACTATAACAAACTGAAATTATTTGTTTCAGGTTGTATTGTAAATATATACTTTTTCGTTGAAACCGTCTTAATAATTAGAAGCAGGTTATCGGCTTTAGAATCGATTCCGGTCTTATTCGAGATGAAAGTTTCCACCAAGCGCCTTAGTGATTTTGAGGAAATCGAAATGCTAATCTCTCTCTTTGAAACTTTTCAAAGCGCAGAATACTTTTCTATGAACTTATCGTATAGCTAGCGAAATGTTTTAAAATTTTGAGTTAATTTTTTTTTATCCTTAGGGTATTTTTTAAAATCTTTAATTGGTTAAATTATTTTTGACGAAGTACTTCGTCTAGTGGAAGAAATTATCAGTAGCAGCCCGGAGTTAGGAAGTTAGCGGTGTTTCATCCCCGTGCCTCGGAAATTACGTAAAGCCGTAGTTCTTGCGCCTGAATTCTCTCCGGTCGAGTCAGATTACAGCCCCATCGATCTATGAGTGTGAAGGAACAGAGAGTGCACCTGTGCTTGCAAATAGACTGGGATACTATACCCCTGTACAGCACTGATGGCTAATCTCCATTGAAACTGACTGCCTTGACCGAAATTCGGCCTGGATATTAATTGAAGAAAGAATTGATAATTTTTATAGCATTTTTTTATATTTTGAGAAACCGATATGGTTATACCTATATTAAATACTCAAAATAATGACTGTCTCGTTGGTCCACTCCAGTTCATCCTGGATCCGAAGCGCAGGTCAGGACAAAATCATTTATTGAGCTTCTGCTGTCAAAAATTCTAAGTAGCCTCAGTGTTCTCAGTGGTAATTTGGTCGTGTTTCGGATGTTGTCGAATTTCCGTTCCATTTGACTATCAGAGCGAGGAAATAGAGAGTGCATCTGTGTTTACGCACACAGCCGTGTACTATAAACCTGTCCTGTTGTGACTAATTACCGTTGACGTTGGCTGCCGTGTGCGAAATCCTGTCTAGGGGACATTGTACCTCTATAAATATAAAAGTCAATTGCTGTCCGCATTAAAACTCGAACTGGCTCGACCAATTCTGATGAAAAATTTTATTTGTATTTGAGTGGGTCACTGGATAGCTTAGATTCACAATTAAATCCGTTAGGTGACTGTTGTCGAGATCCAGAAATCACCCGTGCAAAGCTGGGGCGCATCGCTAGTATTAAATATATTATATTAAAGTGCGGAAATAAGTATGTACCAGCGTTTCACGTCCATTAAAACAATGGAATTCCACCAAGAGACATAACTCGCAAATATGAATGTTGTTTTTATAAATCAAGAATAATAAACTAACTGCCTCCAACGTCTTACCGTTGGGCTCTCATTCCAATTTCTCTCACTCTTATTCCTGACACTAATGATGGTTAACGAAAATTTGCCGTTTAATTTTAGAGCGACGATTTAGTACCTTTTGACGCTTTTGAACCTCTGTAATTCTACTAAAATCCAATCGTTGCTGTCGGTTCAATGTTTAAAAAATAAAATCCTTTTATAAAGATTGAACCTACGTACAAGTACTGTGTGAGAACAGAAATGCGAGTATAGTAAGTGTCTCGATTCAAAAAAAAAAAACATAAATTATAAAGTAATGCCCAAATACTCAAACACTACTTAATTGTAAGATGCCGAGTATCGCGCTTTCTCTATCACTTCAAGTCAAAGTGACTGTGAGACCACGAGACTTAAAGTAAAATTGAGTAGAATTTGATTATTTGGCCATAAATCGCTATTTAAACGCGTTGCTTGAAAATACCCAATAAATAGTATAAAAGTTTCAAATGAAATGGCTTATTAATTTAAGCTCATGTTGAGAACATAATATTTTGTAAATTAGTTTTTATTTTTAGCTTTTTTTTAATTCGTAATTTCGTTTGAAGTTCTAAACTATATTTAAGTGTAACTTAAATGGAATTTAAGTGTGCAAATATAATAATTTTTTGAATATAAAAATTATTCCTTTCCAGTATATTATGTGTATTATATAGTTCAGGGACTAAGCGCTCGCCGTAAATATAACAGTACGTGTGCAATTCGGATTTTAAATAGTTAAATGCAACAGCGGCGATGAGAAAGATGGTGAGAAAACACTGGTCTGGCCTAACGAATAATATATTTTGACGTCATATAAACTTCGTCTATGACAAAATCTAAAATACGAGAGACGAGGGCTGTCTGTACATTTTATGTCATTGAACACTGATTTCTGAGAAACGCATTTTAATATTTTGTAATATTTTAAGTGAAAAGAAACTTTACAGATTACTTGCTTTCTCTAGATCTATCTTCCGTAGATTATAAGGTGACCACTAGTACTTACACCATCATCTACAACATAGACTTGCATGTGCGTATTGCGGTATCCATTACATAGGCATTACATGTCATACCGGCATATAGTACGTATTTTTTTATAGAATAAGGGCGATTAACGAGCACACAGTCCACCTGATGGTAAGTGCCCATAGAAACCTACGAGTACATTTATCCTCAATTAAGAATCAAAGTGCAGATGTGTTGTTACCCTGAGGACTAAGATGGAATGTCTCAATTTCAGTAAAAAGGGTCTCCGGTTCTCTACACTCACCCTACGAAATACAGCAGCAATAAGCTGCCATTCTACGCTGGTATTTTGTTAGGGCGTAGTCTTCTCGAGCTCTGGTTGAGCGGACTCATTCATGCTACAACGATAATATAGCTGCAACATGGCTCTACCACTTTTAAAAATCATCAGCGTTACATGCCCTTGCGCACCCCGTATCCATTATCTACTTTCATTAAGCGCGTACTGGTCTGAGCTGCATCATTGAATTACGGATCGATTAGAAAGTCGGCGCTGTCAAAATGCAGATTCGCCAAAATGACGCAAGCGGATCAAAATATAACCGAAGCTTAAATCATGCTATTCAGGTTTCCGAACGATTCCACATTATATATGTGTGTGTATATATTAGGATCTTCGATTAGTATATTAGCTGAACAACGTGTCTGACTATATAAATTAATATAGAAATTAATTTCACTTAAATGTTTTCACAGTGAGCTTTTTTAGCAATTGCTTTTTATGAAAAGTGAGCAGAAAGTCAAAAAAAAGTTGCTAACATCTTTCAATGGTCCACCTAGTTACCATTTTTTGATTTGCACAAATAAACCAAAATAAACTGGGATCGATATTGGATAGCTGGAGCATAAATTGTGTTAGTAACGTTTTTTTTGAAAAGATAAGATAAAAAATATGAATAAAATCATTATCACATTTAAAGCTTCATTTTTAAATATTTATTCTAGACAACAGAAAACCTTAACGAGAACCACAGGGTTTTTGTTACATATTGCATAAATCGGTAGAGTACTAACTCCTAGACAGTAAAGGAGATATATTATAAATAGTAAAATATGTATAATTTGATGTGTGTGAGTGTGTGTGTATATGTGCGTATATTTAACATTGAAGGAAAACTTTTACAGTATTGAATACAAAATTTCGATAACACAACAAGATGGAAACCCTTGTGGGACCAACTCAATTTATTTGTTTTCAACTTTGAGTATTTGTTTATGGGGCATTGTGGAAAATAAAAATGTGTGAAATATCAATGAGAGACAAGAAAGGTTATTATCGAAGGTTATTATCTTATACATTAATAAGAAATTTGGGCGGTGATGCAGTCTCGTCAGTGGAACCAAGTCGACTGTCGGTATATTGAAGTGTTGAAGAGTGTATAGCAGGGCTACGTTGTCTATCCGAGATTAGAACCACCGTAAGAAGCCTCGAAACTTTTCGTCGTTGCATTGGAAGACGTTTTCAATCTAATTTACTGGAAATGATACGGTATCTAAATCAATGAGTGAGTACATCAATCAATTACCATATTCCGGCGATGAAGTCATTAAAGCAGAATCTCTGGAACATCTCACTGTGGAACAATACTATGCTCTGCCTGAGATCATGAATGTGTCACAACAGATAGGTCTTAAAATATATGGACAAAACAAAGGTCATGATTATATTAAGTCCCTTTTTTCCTTTTTTATATTGGTAAATACCTATACATACCTTCCTAGTGAACTCCCTTCCTAGTGAAGTGAAACCCCTTGGTGTTCTATTTTTGCCGTATATTGGTGGGGCCACGGGAACGCTTTTGTACACATCCGCGGCCCCACCGGCGCAGGCCGCCTCAAGCCAGCCCCTCTATGGGGGAATACTTCTCCTCCCCCCTTTCCTTCTTAGATGAAGTGCACCAGGAACACAAGGTGCACCTTCCTCCTCGGCCTCTAACTACACCTGTGCAACGGATGCCCCCAAGTCCAATACGCGGAGGCCATGGTGCCAGGAAAAAGCGACCCAGAGGTTAATTGACGGATCTAACTCGCCTGGGCAGCGTTCGGGCGATTACGACACATCTTCACGTCACGTATACTTCAAAACTTGAAAACAGAAGTTTACAACAAGCGCGTGTTACCAGTGATGGATGAAGCTGAAACGTGGCCCTTCTTTATGAAAAGGGCGGAAGGCGTGAAGAAGTGAATTACGTTTTAAACAGCATGCGGTGTTATGTTTATAAATTAAATCTATGATGGAATATCACATTTTTCATCGCTTTTAACTTTTTTGATTTCTCCTTCGACGATTGTTGGGAATGTTCCGAATATCGGAAGTCTATTTTTTATTATCTCAATTTAAAAAGGCCTTTTGTCACGTCCGTTCGTACGTTAGTGAACTTTAATTGTTTCGTATGTATTCTGAGAACAAATGTCGACTCCAAAACAATTTTATTCGACTCATAATTGTATAGTAACTATCGGATTACATTTTTATAAAAATTAATTGCTCGCACATAATGTCAATGTAAAATAGCATCATACCGCTACTTTAGGTATCATTGATTGAAAGTTGCCACTTACTGTGTACTGTGTAGGTGGTAGGTAACGCCTATGTAGAATGGTATTCTGTAAGACCTTGGACCTTTTTCACACTGCAATGCGGCTCTACAATGAAAAATATGCGAGTTTATATGTAAGTCATAAAATATGGTCCCTGCCGCTGATTTCGTCTTAAATCCGTTGATTAAGATTTTGAGCTTCTGTGAGTTTTAGAGCTCTAGGTTTTTGTTTTTTGTAAAGCTGAATTTTTTACTCTACCGTACCATACGGTAACACAATATTCGTCTTTTTTTATCATTACTATCATTATAGTCATTATTACAACCCATCTCAAGTCAGTTGCTCAACATGGCTCCTAAGCTTTATCCATTCATGGAGTTTCTGAATGTCTTATAAATTCGTTACTCCGATTAGCGATTGATAAAAATAACTGTTTGAACAAATGAATAAAAATTATTCTTTCTACACAATTCTTACTAAAAATTAATAACAGTTGTATCAAAATATAAAAATATTTTTAAATTAAGTACAGAAACTAGTTTGTATTGTGGTGCCTTGATTTTTTTGCTTTCTTTTAAAAAACTGATTTCACAATAGGCAATTCTCCTGTATCGTGGAGGCGTTTTGCATACATAAATTGCATGTCGTACAAACATGGCCTAAAAATAATTGTTTCTGGTCTTCAGACCGAAAACAGTTATTTTTAGGCCATACAAACACTTCAAGTAAAATTCTAGTCCGCTTCCCCGTAGCACTAGTAACTTTATTATAATATATCTATGACTGTCTCGTTGGTCTAGTGATCAACACGCGGTTCATCATCAGGAAGTCCCGGGTTTGAACCCCGGGTCGAGACAAAATTATTTATTAGGTTTTTCAGTCTGACAAGACACCGTGATCGAAATTCGGTCGACGTTAAGACGTATATATAATATATAAAATTTTTATGATACATTAATATCTGTGTGTCTTATGTTTTTCTGTTTTTCACAAATTAATAATTTTAAAATTGTAAAGCTTGCCTCGCTGCTGTTATTAGATATATAACGAGCATATAAAATAAAATAAAAGCATACAAACATAGCCACAACCACAATCACATTAATATAGCTTAGTTCTTGAAAAAAAAAAATCGTTCCAATTTTGGAAGAGAAATCTGAAATGATGATTTCGTCAGTTTTTTATAGTTATAATTTAATTAGTCTGAGCTGCAGTTGTCTCTCTTGTTGTCTTCGGGCACTGCGCGACAACAATAAATCTGTTAAAACCTACGAGTATTTTTAAAAGCTCTGGTCACCCACATTTTATCTTAACATGTTTTACTATACAAAACATTTAAAGATCCTTGTCATTGGGACAAATACAGACTGTTACTTTTATTCATCATCATACTTTAATTATCCCTCCGAAGACATACGTCACAAGGAAATTCACTTAAATCAATCGTTGAGTCCATTAGCAGTATAATAATTTATTCAAAATGGGTTTCCAATAATAAGACGTTGGGTCTTTAATTCAGTTATCGATTCAAATCCATTTCAAATAGTGTTGTGCAAAATGATTTGAATACAGAAACACTTCTATAAAAAATCAATAACTATAAGCAAATAACAACTAATGTGTTTTTCATTGTTTTGTTATTTTAGGTATAATATTATATGAATACTGCCTGTGGTGGCGGCTCAAAAGTATTCACTCCATTCGTTCCATTGTTGTGGTAGGAGCCGCAGGCATAGGATTCAACAGAATATGTTATGGCTTCAATGTCAGGGGTAAAATAAAAGAATGAAGTTTTTAATATATATATATTACTTGAGATTTTACGAGTAATCATTCTAAGTCCACTCAAAAGAGTAGAAAAAATAACTTTTAATATAAAATAAAAGCCAACTTCAAAGATATAAGAAAATTGAAATAACTTCACTTTCTGTAGTTGGGGGCTATTTCTCCTAATTCACTAATGCTATGTCTTAGCACCGACTTCAGAATTTTTAGTTATTCTTTTTATGTGTTTAAATGCGACTTTTATATTTCATTAAAAATTAATTTTACTTTTGTAAAATGTGTATAAAGCATTGAAGGACACCCCCTTACTGTCTAGGAGTTCGTTGGATTACGAATCATTATTTAACTATTCCAGTGAATTCATTGTTGTATTTCGGTCAAAAGGGTGAGGTGTTTGCTTTTTGTTGTCATCGAAATGAACAATGCACCTGAGACTTGTTTAATGATAGTTGCAATGCTCCGTAGACTACAGTAGGTATCAGCTAGACTGTTAGAGTTTTTTACCTTAACGTTATAAAAAAACTCAATCCACCTCACCAATTTTTCGGTACATGAACATAAATTGATGTTACTGAGTTAAAACATTTATGCAAATAAATTGCTTTTACTTTATATCTCCTGTTCCCACTCACACGTTCAGTAATTAAGTTTTTCGAGTTTTAAAATTCTACTGAGGGATTGCTACATTTGAGCATGTAAATTTGTAACAGAGTTTTACAACAGATTTGTGTATTTGATGTAATAATGGAAGTTGATATTGTTTTCCAGGCTGTTTATGACACTATTTAAAAGTACTTAGCGAAAAGATACATATGTAAATATTTAAAATATAACAAGTAAATACAAAGACACTTCTTCGGTCAAACCTACCCCTAATCGATGTTTTGCAACAAGTTTACAGTTAAATTATTATGATAAAATCACTAGTGAGTCCGTAAACATTCCATTATTAAACCTAGGACTCTCGCTCGCTCACACAATCGACAGGCGAATTGAGCTTCTCATCTCAGTTCTACACTTTTTTTATACAGAATACAGGTGAAAATCTAGCAAACAGTCTACCTGACGGTAAGGGTATTAGGATAGGATGTCTAGAAAAAGGGTCTGCTGTTCTCTACACTAACTATACGAAACACAGTAGCTTTAAGCTCCAATTTTACGCTGGTATTATATACAATGTAGTTATTTTGTCATTTATCTGAGGCCACCGCTCACCCGAGTAAATTCCTTCAGTCACACCAGATGTTCGTGTGTGTGTGTTTTTATTACAAAATCATCACATATTGGTAAAGGTGATACACAATATACAGTAAAATTAAAAAGACCGAAATTATCGCTAAATGGATAAAATAGAATCTGTAATATGCAAAATTAAAATCAACATGGCTTAAAAATATATAACTTACGTAAAAATCAGTTTGTATTCTGTAAAATAGTTGCTATGATTCTAATGTTGTTAGGCAATATTAATAAATCTGCTTAATGTAATAGATTTCAATTAAGCAACGCCGGTTTGAGAATTACTTGATACGTTTTTATTTCAGTTAAGGTTTCCTAAGAAATTATTGGTATAAGTCTTATTATTTTCATTCCTAATTTAAAAGACGTTGTTCAGTTTATATGAGAATATTTTCAGAAACATTTTCGTAACAATTTAATATTTATAAATTTAATATAAATTTAATAATTTAATTTAACAAGTAAGAAATTAACAAAACATTATTTAGAAAAAACCTGTGGCAGCTGAGTTCAAAGTTCGATTTCCATTAGCACAATACTGAAAATCTAATTTTTGTTATTAATATGTGAAACGTCATCTCACGCAAATAAATAGGTAAGTCTTTCGTGTTAATAACCTATATTGACTTGCGGAGTGACGGTAGTATTTTGTGAGTGCAGGATATCGTACTGCATATTCATATTTCATACAACTACGTCCTTTTTAGACTGACTTTTAACCACTTCGGTTTGTTGCTAAAGTCAATTTTTAATTTGTATCAATATAGTTATTTTATGATTTCATCATCTCTGAATATAAGATATAGAATATCTCTTTTATAGGTGTTAATTTTTTTACGAAACCACATTTTCTTAAAGGCAGTGGTATATACCATATCGTCTCATGGGTGTCGTAAGAGGTGACTGAGGGAAACAAACAGGAGATTAGCAGCAGCGGTGTCTTCTTAATAACAACTAAAAAATAAACACTGTGGTTGCCAAGCATCGCAACTATAGTAAATAGCTCCCGTATTAGGCAATCTATTGGGAAGGACAGTGTTCAGTAGACTTTTAATAGGCTGTAACGGTAACGGTCATCGGTACGGTCTACGGTCAACAGTAACATCAAACTAGAATCTAAAATAATTTGCTCTTAACTCTTATAGGTTATTTTACCAAATTCAGGTAATAATTTACCATTACTTTAAGGTAGACTTTGATTCTTTTTTCACCCTTACTTATATAAAAGATGTCTTATGGCAACACAGTAAGTAGAAGAAAAAGCAACTAAACCAAGAGTTCTAAGTACAAAATCAGCTACTACAGTACACGCTATATAGAGGATAGCATTCTTTGGTTCATTATTTTTAACTCTAAAGTGTAGTTTTATATGTAATGCGAATTACTCATTTCTTTTGTTCATTTAGTTCTATGTGCTTTACTTGGTCATTACATTTAATTAGTCTTGTGATATAATAAGATAGCAAACTATTCCCTATTTAAAATAAAATAAAAAAGGTCTATTAACATGATTATTTATTAATTATTTATTTTAAATTATTATTTATGATTATGTTTAGCGTGATAAGAATAAGCGAGACAAATAAGCGATAACATTTTATCGCATGATAAGTGTAAGCGACACCTATGAAATTGGGTTTTGTTGAAAGCGCCGCTTTGAACTGATTATAATTATTAAAATTAGGGTTTGACTTGGTATTATAAATTTAAATTAATTTTATATTTAAAACATGTAATTTTTTTTTCAAAAAAAAAAGTTCTATTCGTTTATTTCTTTGAGTTTTGTTTTTTCTGCAATGCCACTATATTTTTATAACTATGAAAATCGGTTATATTTTTTGAAAATGAGTTTCGACGTGAAAACAATGCATCGCAAACGGCGGGCAACATCAATGACTTATGTACGGACCTAGCACTATTGACTAACAAATTGTGCGTAATTGGTTTAATTCATTTCATTCGAGAAATTTTGACCTCACAAATGGAGTGGAGTGGAGTGGCCACCCGGAGAAGAAAGTTAATAATGACGAATTGAAGGCGATAGTGGAAGCGCATCCGTCTTAAACTATGACTGAGCTAGTATCAGCTTTTGATGTAAGTGTCAAAATAATTTTAGATACGTCATTTGTAACAAATCGGTAATATTCTTCTTTAAAGAGCTACTTTAACTCAGCGCACAGCGAGAAGCCCGCCTCCAAGCTTGCATTATATTGCTGAATCGGTATAGTAAGGAGGGAATTTTGAGTCGAATTCGAATTATTATTACATGTTCGTTACCTGCGAAGGAAAGTTGATCTTAAATGACAATCGCCACCGTTCATTACAGTAGTTACATCCAGGTGCCCAAGTTAAATAGCTAACATGACTTTAACATGAAAATGGCAAAAATATATTAAGAGTTAATAATTATAGTAATTATTTAATTTGCTTCAACGTTCGTGATGCGTAAAACAAAGGAGTGGAATAAGTTATCAGCATCTGTCTTTACATTCGATTACTATGTGGGTAAGCGTCATTCAAGACTCAAAGAAAGAGTGAATAGGCTTTTACTAAGCTAATTACCATCTTTGGCTGCATCATCACTTAACATCAATTGGGATAGTAGTAAAGTACTGGCTTAGAATAGAAAAAAATAGTGTAGAAAAATATTTGATCACTTAAAAATAATTCCATTTTCCTATACAAATCGGCAATTTTATAAGTAAAGGCCTAATATAAATTAAGTATAGAAGCAATTTTTTTATAAAATCTTTGCGAACGTTCATAAGATCTTTAAAGATCATGTATGAACATCACGTCTCATTTTAAAAGTGAAACTAATCTTTATTGTATTGATATTATGGTCTTATTCCAACAGACCGTTCAGATGGTGGCGGTCGGTTTATTCCATTTGGACTGAACTACTAACTCGCACTCTCACTCCTATTGGTGGTACTTTGAGGCACCTTGCGGCATGAGAGCGGACGTGTTCGAGAAAAACTAAATGACTGAATAACAGACGTCGTTCGGAAATGTGTCCTCTAATACTTCACAAAGAAATAGTTCACTACTCGTTAATCGTTCTTATTTTAGTTTGAACTACACAATAATAGTTACATCCAAACTCCTTTTCTAGACATCGGACTAATTCACACCATAATCTTCTAAACGTTTCATATCAATTTCTATTGGTATGTCTGATCTTGATAAATCTTCAAGGGAAAAAATATTATCTAAAAAAACTTCTAAGCCATACTTGTGTTCTTTAATAGACACAATGTCCTCCCTTTCCACACTAAATATATTTGCTTGAATAACTCTTTTAGCAGACAATTTGTAACAGAAAACTAGACCATTTCACTGCTCACTGTTATAACAAAATGATGAAGTTTTTGAAAATGTATTCAAGGCATTTATCAACCTAAAATTGTTATTTCCATAAAGCTTTAGAAGTTTTCGAAATAACAAGTCATCTCTTTCTTGCCAAGCCAATAGATTTAAAGGAGTAATTATCATTGTTACATTTATACTGTTTTGTGGTTTCACAAGACAATTTGTGGCTCAACTTTTATCCCGTGAATGTCGTTAAAGTGAAGCAAAAACATTTATAGAGATATCAAAGGCCCTGAAAATCGTGAGTTTTCTTTTAAAGTTATTATCTTATTACAATGTATATGTATATTAAAGTTATCAAATATGACGATGAATATTTAATTATTATTATTTAATTTATGAAGGACCTTCACGCTACCTTCGGGAAAGAGATAAGGGAGGTGAAGGATAGGGTTGCTCAACATGACAACCGCCTGTCGGAAGCTGAAACTCGAATCGACCAAGTGAACAATCGGGTTGACAACGTGATGGTTGACGTGAAGAAAACGCTGAACGACCTCAAAATTGGGGATGGAGTTACAGCTCCCGTGGTAGCTACAACACCTTCGCTACGTAGATTCAAAGTGCCACCGTTCGACGGGACTTCTTCCTGGTCCGCCTACAAAATCCAGTTCGAGGCTGTCATGAAAGCGAACGGCTGGAATAAAAGTCAGGCCATGACTGCTCTCACCCTAGGCCTACGCGATCAGGCCTTCGCTACAGCCCTAGGTGCTACGGCTGAGGGGAAAGGGGCCATCTTCGATCCAGCTGCCCTAAGCGAATCGTAGAATGGGAAGGTGATCGATCTCGAGAGGGTAGTGCGGCTAATAGCACCGCTTGCAGCAGCAGGGAAACGAGTAAAAGCCAGGACTGCGGGGCGGGTGCTGGCTGATGTTAAAAGAGCCCCAAGAATTTCGATCTCACAAACCCATGATGGGAACAGCCTAATCATTAAGGGCGAAGTCAACGGAACGCCGTGTAAACTGACCATAGACACTGGAGCCTCTCGCACGGTTGTCAGTTCCCAACTTATAAGTCGGTTCCTTGGGGCTCCGCATACAACCGAGAACGCATTAATTTGGTGACAGCCACCGGTCAGCGCATACCCGTCCGTGGAGAGAAGGAGATGGAGTTGAAGCTAGGCAACATGATCTATCTGTATAATGTCATCGTGGCTGATATAATGGACGACTGTATCCTGGGCCTAGACTTTATGAGGAAGAATTGTTGTGAGATCGACGTTAAGCAAGGTGTTTTGAAATGTGGACAAGAGGAACTTTTCGTGGAAGGGCGTTACCAGGGAATGTGTACAGCCTTAAGAAGATTGTTCTTCCGCCGAGATCGGAAACGATAGTGCCGGTTAGTCTTCCTCGGAGTCCTGGGCTAGCTCATTGTTGTTTACTACTAGGGTAGACAATGACCTTCCATGGAAAGTGGCTCGAACCTTGGTCAGAACCATCGACATCTCAGGAGTACGTGTGTTGAACCTTTGTGATCAGGAACAGATTATATAAAAAGGCACATTGGTTGGTACTAATGAGGAAGTGGATTGGTTGCGTCGGTGCGAATATCTATCGACTGGGACCCCCAGCAAGGATGGACAAACGAGAGTGACCACACTTTCAGAAGACTGTCGCAGCATTCTCTCCCCGAATGAAATGGTCAAGGCGAAGAAGTTGTTACTCAAGTACGCCAATGTTTTCTCGTCAAAAGAAGCTGACGTTTGAAAGACTGGCTTAGTTCAACACAAAATAAACACAGGACAAGAATTGCCTACTCGTCAGCGGCCAAGAAGATTGCCTGTAGCACGTGAAGAGGAAGTGGAAACCATGATTGAGGGAATGGTGAAGGATGGTGTTATTGAACCTTCATCTAGTCCATGGTGTTCACCTGTGGTGCTGGTAAAGAAGAAGCACGGCAGCATGCGGTTTTGTGTTGACTACCGCCGCCTGAATGACGTTAAGAAGAAGGACAGTTATCTCTTGCCAAGAATTGATGACACGTTGGACATGCTTACAAGCGTAAATTGGTTTAGTACGCTGGACCTGAAAAGTGGCTACTGGCTTCAAATTGACCCTAAGGACAAGGAGAAAACTGCATTCTCCACAGGAAAGGGTCTGTGGCGATTTAAAGTCATGCCGTTTGGATTGTGCAATGCTCCAGCAACGTTTGAAAGGTTGATGGAGCTTGTACTTACCGGGCTAATTGGAGATGCCTGTCTGGTTTATTTGGATGACATCATCATCGTAGGCCGTACGTTTGAGGAACACCTTCAAAACCTGGAACGCGTGCTCATGAAGATCCAGAGTGCCAACCTCAAGTTGAGTCCGAAGAAGTGCTCACTATTCAAACGGCAAGTTATTTTTTGGGGTATATAGTGTCGGAAGAAGGTATCCGCACGGATCCAGAGAAAATTGCTGCTGTCAAAGAGTGGCCGGTCCCAAAAGACAAGACACAGGTTAGAGCATTTTTGCAGATATAGCCAAACCTCTTCACAAGCTAACCGAGGAGAAGCGACATTTCTGCTGAGATGAAAGTTGCGATATTGCATTCCAGGAGCTCAAGAACTGTCTGTGCAAAACACCTATTTTGGGGGTACCCTGATGCGGGCAAGGAATTCATAGTTGACACAGACGCAAGTGGTATAGGACTTGGCGTTGTGTTGTCTCAACGGAATGGTGATCAAGAGATTGTGATAGCGTACTTCAGCAAGTCGTTGTCAAAGCCGGAAAGGAACTATTGTGTCACAAGACAGGAATTGCTTGCTGTGGTAAAGTCCTTGCAGCATTTTAGCAAATATCTTCTAGTGCGGAAATTCCACTTATAAACTGACCATGCTGCACTGAAATGGCTATTGCAGTTCAAAAATCCGGCAGGATAAGTTGCGAGATGGATTGAACTACTGCAGGAATACGACTTTATGATCGAACATCGCAGCGGGAAATCTCATGGCAATGCAGATGCATTGTCAAGAAGACCTTGGCCTGAAGATTGCAAGCATTGTACTAGGCAAGAGGGTAAGGAAGTGGTATCTGTGAGGATGCTCAGGACAGACCAACTCAGCAATGAGTGGAAGGACAGCCTACAACATGCACAGTATGAAGATTCGGACATTAAGCCGATTATGGAATGGATGAAGGCCAGTGCTCCTAAGACCAAGTGGAGTGACGTCTCAGCAATGAGTTCGACCACGAAAAGCTATTGGGCCCAATGGGACAGCTTGCTGATTCAGGATGGATTCCTGTGCCATAAATAGGAAAATGGTCGGGGAGACAGTTGTTATTTGCAAATGGTTGTCCCTAAGGCTAAAGTACCGGATGTTCTACAGCTGTACCATAGTGGTTGTTCAGGAGGCCACATGGGAGTTAAACGAAATCTACTGAAGATCCGAGAACGGTTTTACTGGGTCCACTGTCGTGACGATGTCGAGGACTGGTGTCGCAAATGTAAAAGTTGCACGGCTGTAAAGGGACCTCGAATTCGTAGTAGAGGCGCATTGAAATTATACAATGTTGGTGCACCATGGGAGAGGATAGCCATTGACGTTGCGGGGCCGTTTCCGGAAAGTGAAAGTGGTAACAAGTATTTCATGGTTGTGATAGATTACTTCACTAAGTGGCCAGAAGTCTTCGCCATTCCAAATAAAGAAGCTTCAACAGTTGCAGATAAACTAGTTCATGAAGTCTTCTGTCGTTTTGGAGTACCCTTAGAGATTCACAGCGATCAAGGAAGGAATTTCGAGTCTTAAATATTCCAAGAAACTTGCAGAGTTATGGGTACTCATAAAACACGAACAACTTCTTACCACCCACAATCTGATGGAATGGTAGAACGATTTAATCAGACATTGGAAAGGTACCTGGCAAAAGTTGTGGAAAAACGGCAACGAGACTGGGACAGGCACATACAACCATTTTTGTTGTCATATCGAAGCGCTGTTCACGAAAGTACATCAGTGACGCCAGCTTTCGCAAACTTTGGGAGAGTATTACGGCTGCCTGCAGACCTGATCGCCGGAATACCACCTGATGCCCGACGCAGTATAACCGATTATGCAAAGGACTTGCGGAACAAAATGAATGACATTTATAAGCACGTCAGACAGACGGGCCAGCAAACGTCTGAGAAGATGAAAACACGGTATGACCGCAAAATGAACAACAAGGGGTTTGATGAAGGTTCACTAGTGTGGTTATACAATCCAGTTCGCAGCAAAGGGAAATCTCCTAAGCTTCAAGCTAAATGGGACGGACCGTACCGGATTGTGACAAGGATCAATGATGTAACCTACCGGATACAGAAAGGTGCCAGAGGTACTCCTAAGATTGTCCATGTGGATCGACTGGCGCGTTATTATGGGGCCAATAATGCTCGGGACGAGCATGTCTTAGAAGGGGGCAGTGTTGCGCGCCACTATTAATGTCTTGTACATGGCAACACTAGTTACACTAGCGCCCTCTAGTGTCGAGTAAAAGAAAGTGTTGCGCGCACTATTAATGTCTTGTACATGGCTACACTAGTTACACTAGCGCCCTCTAGTCTCGAGTAGCAGAACTAGGAGAGTCGAGATCCTTCCAGAAATTTCGGGACCGATATGTACTCGAACATTCTAGATGTCGCTACAGTAGAAGGTTCTGGAAACTATCTGAGGCCCTATATAAGGCCGGTATAGACCACGACCGGGGCAGTATAGAATTGGCGATACAAGAGAATACTTCGAAGCGAAATAACGGCGAACTGTGTTTTATTATTAGTGTGATTTTAGAATGTTATTAGTGTTGTGTAATTAAAGTGTCAATTTTGGTAATTCAATCGGCAGTTTTTAATAGTCTCGAGCCCCAAGCTCGTAACAATACTATTATTTACTGAGTTCAATAAACGAGAATATTCTATATTCAACACGCATGTTTTTACGCATGTTCACCGATTTTTCTTGGAAACGACTAAATGATTCTTATATTAAAAATGATATATGTACCCATATAAATATAAAGAAAAAATCCAACACATGGGGTGGAAAAATAGGACGGGTAAATTAAAATATAACTATTTAGACGAAATTCTAGTAGTAACCTCGAATGTGTGATATTCTTTCGTTCATACAAAATGCGTTCATACAATTAATTAATTAAACTAAACTTGCATAAGGTATCGAAGAATTAAAGTCCAGGATTCAGAAGCTATAAATAAATAAATAAATAAGCCTTTTCTTTCCACATCAAAATATTTAACGTTCGTTAAATGTTTGTTAGTTGTGGTGGTTTATTTAACTTATTAGTCTCATGTTTGAGTAGTTACATATTTTCCAGGAATATGGACTTCCGCTTGGGTAAAGACCACCTCCTTATCCTTCCTTAATTATTTGTCTTTGCTTAGGGCCAACCTGTCTTGCCCTTTCTTAGCAACGAAATCATCAGCCCACCGTTTAATTGATCTGCCGACTTTTCTTTTAGCTAACGATCCTCTCCAACATGTTATTTTTATGGTCCATCTATCGTCTGTGAACCTCGAGATATTCTCTCTGATTATTTCTGATCTAATTTTGTGTATTTTCCTGATTTTTAATATAGTTCTCTCATATTTTTTGTTTCTTTTTCTGTGTGTAAATCCACGTCTGACAACAATACAGAAAGCAAGGCAGCAGAAAGTTTTCAATAATATTTTTTTCATATTTAGAAAAAATAATATAATTAGTAAAACCATGCTGTAGTTGCACTATGGCTACATCAAACCCAATTTTTACGTCGTTAAATTGGTTTTGTGGTTGTGTGACAAAATTGGACCCGTTAGAATAAATTCCTACTCGGTAGTTTAATAAGAGATGCCGTCAAAATAGAAATAACGTACAGAAAGCTAACGAAGCTATTTTAAATAAAGTCAAAGGAGTGTAGTGTAATTAAGAGTGTAGGATCATATGCAAGTTCTAAATGTACTTATTAGAGAACCAGTATAGAAACTGTATGCTAATCTTTTAAGAGCTATGCAAAAGCAAGTTTATTCCCCTAGCAAAACGTGCTTTGAAGTGAGAGTTATTATTTTAAGTTATTTCTACTAAAATATGATTACAAATAAACAAACACCTCTTTAGTTTAGATGCCTATTCCTTACGTATTTTTCTCTCACCGCCAGCATGTGGTAAATCAGCACTTAAAATTGCAATTAACAATATCATTGGTGTCGGCGGGGATCGGACCCAGGCACTCGTGTACCTCTGAACTACCTCGCCTCACTATAGCTTAGTTAAAAATTTTGTTTCTAATTTATAACAACTCATTAGGCAACATCCGAGCTTAGTAAGGAGTCACTCTTAAATAATTGGAATTTACAACTATTGTACACTAGGATTAACCATGTATGATAAAGATAATGCTACATAATTATTTTTATATATTGAATTAAACTTTATTATTGTTGTTTATAGAATTTGGGTGACAAACGAGCATACAATCATAAGTGGATGCCTTGGCCCATAGGCACCAACATCTTTAATTAAGAATCGTAATGTAGATGCGTTGTCACCATTGAGGACATATTCGTGTGTACACTATATTAAAAAAAGAATTAATTACACATAGAACAGTTTCTAAGTATCTATTTTTGTAATATTGTTTTTGTTGGTTTCAAACAAGAATCTACACAATTACCATACATAACAAAAAAGATCATGGCGGTAACATTATGTCATTTAATCATGACATTTGAGACATAATTACTAGAAATCTTTGTATGTGTCAAGAGACAGTTGACATTTCACATCAAACTTTGGTTGCCCGTCTTTTGATTAATAAATCATTTTAAGCCATTTGGGTATACATTTATACAAATTATATTATGTATTTTCCGATATTCCACCTACATTTCTCAGTGTATTTGTGGTAGTGTACGTAGACCTAGCCCGTTTTGAAACATATGATTGTCTAATACATTAGTATATAGGTACGTAACATTACTATAATATATTACATATACAAATAATCCTACTACAGTATATAATCTAACTGAATCTAATCTATATACCTATATCTTAGATAAATATAATTATGACATTGCCGTTTTGTTGATTTGGCCAATTTCAACTGTAATTAATAGCAATGGTTTGTCTAGGAATTCTATATTCAAATAAATTTTGTAATAAGAGCATCTTATTACTTATTAATATCAGTTATTCCTTTGTTTATTTTTTATACATGTGACTTTTGAATATCAGTACCGACGTGGAAACAGTACATCTCAAACGGCACACAATATCCATAACGTATTAGAGTCCTGGCACTAACAAACGAACTGATCGTTATCGGTCCAATTGCTTTTGTTCAGGACCTTGTGCCCGCCCGGAGAAGAAGGTTAAATGACGAACTAAAGGCGATAGTGGAAGTGAATCTGTCTAAAACTATATATCGTCGGCTTTTAATATATGTATAAAAACAACGTATAATTTTGGAAAATCGGTACAATAAAGAAATTTTACAAATAGTTATCTCACGAAGTAAATAATGCAAAGCGAGTGATGCACTTTCATGCTTGCATCATATTGCTAAATCGGCACAGAAAGGACATTTAAAGTCTAATTCTTATTATATTAAAAAAATCAAATTTCCCCTACAAAACAGCATTTTCATAGCAATAGCAATTTATTAACAATTTCAATTTCATTTCATAAACCTTATATATTTATTCAAAAAAAATTGCCTATACAATACATGAGGTCATTATGCTCTCGGACAGATATACAAATATATCAGTATGTATTCTTGTAATGTATATTGAATAAAAATTATTCTATTTTATTCTATTCTATTCTATTTACTCAGTTTCTACACCTAAATACACAGACTGAAGTCGAAAGCAGCTTCGAAGAAACGCCACGTTTGGTATTGCGATCATCGATGCACTTATTGATTGTTACAATTTAGTATCTCTTTTTCTCATGTACATGAAAGAGGCCCTTGCATATCAGTTGATTTTTATGGTGTGGCGTAGCAGAGAGATATAGAGAAAGAGAGAGAGAATCATAAAGGAAGCTTTTGTATTTAATTGTACTAAAATGCAAGCTAAAGTAGGTTGTGGAGTAGTTTGCAGACAACAAACTTTAAGGAAATGTACAAACCTGAGTTTAAATCTCATGAATTTTCGACAGAGGCATTGAATATAGTAACATCATTTACTTAACAATTGCCGTAGCGAATTGTAGTTATAGCTCTATTAAAACGTGTTGTGTTAACTCGTGGGCGGGAAATTAACAAGATATGTATATCGTTTACTTATCCCATTTCGGCAGCGTAAGCTAAATGAAAACAACAATAACAATTAAACTTTTGTATATTTTCTATATAAGCATCGTCCACTTTCTCTCGTTTCTGTAATATGAATGCTGCCAGTGGTTTTTACATGCTCCAACGCGCTCAATGCTCGAGGCATGAAAGACCGCGGTTGTATGCGGTGTGGAAGCTACTTTTACTGTTAACTAGCGGATGAAGGCGGCTATAAACGAATTTGGCTTGGTCGGATTTCGACAGTTCATTGTCATCATATAGATAAAAAAAAAATGAAAAAAGTATGGAAGAATGGAATTACGTAATTCTTCTATAGTGGCTTAATTGTATGTAGAATGGAATAATTTTTCACAATATGGATTACCAGTAATAATCATTCAAATTCTTTTATGTTTTTACCACTGGAAGTAATTTATGTCTTTACCTTTTACCTGGCAATGCGATTCCATGGCCTGACACGTGACTTATTTTCAAAGGAATTCAAAAAAGGAGGAGGTTCCTAATTCGTCGGAAACTTTGTTTTATGTATGTTCACATATTACTTAAAGACGTTATTTTTTCTTTTAAATGGTACACTGTTCGGGTGGTCCCATTTAAATTTAATCGAAATCGTTCGAAGAGTTTTTAAAAAATCAACTATAAATTATATTTATATTAAAGTCGTTTGTACAAAATTTTAAATTTACGACTTATTGTTTTTGTAGTCATATTTTACTTTTTTTATGTTTAATTATTGCTGAAAAGTTGGTAAATTCAAGTCCACTGTTGGAAATTGGATAAAAGAGAATAATTTTTATTTAATATTGATATTTATAAATACATTTTTAAAGAGTTTATCATTTAATGGGATGTTATGTTGCAGTTAATATATCAAAGCTGCGAAATGCGAATGGGTCAACTTGACCGATTAACCTTAAGCTGTGTTTCGTGTGGTGTCTGATGTAAGTATGTAAAAGGTACTGTTATTAAAGTCTCAAGAAGTGTTAAACCTAGCTGCGTTGAATCTGGAAAATCATTGACATTTTATCTGTATTTTAATGTGCTTTTACGTCATATCGTAGAAAACTAAACTCGTAAAAGAGGTAAAATGCTTACCCAAGCTCCCATAATGTAACAGACTGTGTGAGTATAAAATGTTTAATAGTAACCAGTGTTCGTAACAAAAATAAATGCAACTTGAAAAAATTCAGTAATATTCAAATAATCTTACTATAAAGTATGGTGATTTTGGTTTTTCCTTTATTCTTATTGTTAGAAATGAAAAATCTTAAAATATTATGTTTCTTTATAAGACTGAAACAGTCCACAGCTGGCTTCTCTTATGGAAGCGGATCTCTCTCTCTCTCTCCTTTTTGTGATACAAATATTTTCATAAAACTGTGTTTAAATAAATATAACGCCCTCGTTTTATATTGTTTTATTGATATATATTTAAAAAAAATATTGACGACAAGTAAAATCAGTAAAAAGCCCTAAAGCTATATTATGTTTTATAAATGGGTGTTAAAGGTCGTGACTTAATACTCAGGGGTTATGTTTAACAGAGTTTAAGACGCAACTAGATCGTAAAGGATTAAACCAGGTGCACGATCATGATCAGCGTTGAAGTCATAGTTAACCAGTATTACCCAAAACATTCCGAAACGGTTCCTATAGATACAATTCAACATAATTTTTCTGCCTAACTGTGTACGTAATCGAATGAATGGTCCCCCCCCCCCCCCCACCGTGACCATGGGTGTTGTAAAGTACTCGAAACGTCGGGAATATCATCATCTTCACCACTATAACCCTTCACAAGTCCACTGTTGAACATAGGTCTCCTCCAAAGAATGCCGAAAGATTTTTCCGTAATCATTACCATCGACAAAGAGATTTGCGAGCCAATCATCATCTCGGTTGGGTATTTCACGTCTGATATATTCTAGATTATAATGCTAACTATCGGAATTTATTAGATCTAGATCGTAGAAATTTATGCGTCTATGGGAAAGGCTAGAACCTTTCCCATAGACGCATAAATTTCTACGCTTTTGATTTGTTCGCTATATGTAGTGCAGGTTTCAAATAAATTCATAAAGCTTTATCGCTGTTTAACGTAAGTACTTAGTGTTTCATAAATATAGTCGCTTTTCTCTCAAAGAGATACGATTGCTATTCCACAAAGATTCTTTTTTATTTCAAATAATTTCTGTCTTCATCTTTACAAGGCTGTTCTTTTATTTTTTAAATCTAGATGATTTTTATGAAAAAGCATAATATTTTAATTTTTCTGTGCAACATTTTAATTACCTACTTAAAATATATTACAGGTAGGATTTAGAATAAATTAAATGATAGATAGATCATTTTAGTAGTTTTAGCCTCGGAACAGAATAAATAACAATAAATTGACTTTCAATTAATTGACTTAACAATACAAAATATTTATTTAGATATGAAATGTAACAGTTATTTAGATATGAAATTTAACAGAAGCATTCACATTGATGTTTGAAATTGATATGGAGTAATCAAGCTGATCTTTGATATGATTGATCTTTTAATTTATAAGGAAATAAAAAGGTGAATTTTTTTTTATATTGACTTAAAATATTACGAACTTAATCAACATACTGTACATATTTCGGATCATGTATAAAGTAAAATGGAGCTTAGTAGTATATTAGCAGTAAACTTGTTTCTTTGTGATCAAGAGCTAAAACACGACACAAGAGGCAATAATTACTTTCGTTTCAGGAAAGTGCCCGCTTATATCTCTTGAGAGTCAAGTTCAGATTGTGAATTTAACTTCTTGTAACGTATAGTTAATTAAGCTTTCATACTAGTACAAAATTTAAATAGTTTCTAAAATCCGAAAGCGCACGCCTCATGAGCGTTTTATTTAATTTAGATGAAAAAATTGTATTCCTGACTTTTCATCATCATCATCATTACAACCCTTCACAAGTCCACTGCTGAACATAGGCCTCCCCCAAGGAATGCCTCAAAGCACGGTCTTGAGCCACCTGCATTCATCGACTTCTTGCATGTTTTACCAGGTCGTCAGTCGATCTAGTGGGGGTCGCCCTATACTTCGCCTACCGGTAAAAGGCCGCTACTCGAGAATCTTCTTTCCCCATCGGTTGTCGGTTCTTCGAGCTATATGGTCGGCCCATTGCTACTTCAGCTTACTAATCCGTTGGGCTATATCGGTCACTCTGGTTCTACTGCGAATGTCCTCATTTCTAAGTTTACCACGCAGAGAAACCCTGAGCATAGCCCTCTCCATAGCTCACTGAGCGACCTTGAGCTTCCTCGTACGGCCAGCAGTAAAATACCACGTCTTAGTTCCACAAGTCATCACTGGCAACACGCACTGATTGTACAGTCTCGTTTTCAAGTTTTGAGGTATACCTGACGAGAAAATGTGTCGTAATTTCCTGAATTTTAAAATATATTATTTACCTGTTTTAAATTTAGCGCTCTATTATTTAAACAGGTAGTATTATCTACAGGGAAAAATGTTTACCAAAATTACATAAAGTATAAAATCGATATAGGCTGTATGGTACATTTGTGCGTTGTCTATCAAGGGCTAAAAAAATACGAAAGCGCCTTTAAAATTTTTGTAGTAATAAAATTTATATAAGTTGAAAATCATTTTTTTTAACTACGCGTACTAGACGCTTGATATGAAATAGGGAACCAGTTGATGTAATTCTGAAGCTAATAAAAACCCGGTCTCGATACGTCAATTTTTTCGAGAGTTATCATGACCACATACAAAATCAACATCCAGACGTCCACGTAAATTTATTTTCACACTTTTTTTTAAAACAGCATTATAAAATTATTTTTTAAACAAATTAAGATGGATTGGAAATGTATACTCATAATATCGTAACAGTGCAATATGATTATGATAGAGGCATTTTAAGAACACAAAGTTGCTTGACTTTGACGTGTCTAGAGTAAAGCACTACCTAATATCGCTCGCATGCTGGCATCCTTGCGATGTTTTCCTTCACTGTCATGACGTCATGTGACGTGTGACAAAGGTCATACTTTGTGGCGGTATTTAGTTGAGGACTATTTTACCAGAGGGTTTGTGAAGTGGTGCAATTCCAGATTTCTCGTATTCCAGATTGTGAATTGAGCTATTATTTTCATTTTAAAATAGATAAATTAACGCTTTTTTAAATCAAATTTCAACTTATTACAAATTGGGCCCAGAAATCCCCGTCAGCTTTTGAATCCACTCGACAAATGTTAAGATTAGCCAATGTCACTGTCAATATCACTGCTTACTGAACAAGTTATGTACTGAAATCGATATAAATACTGCATGATTCGAATTAAAAATAAATAAATTTATGTTATAATTTATCTTTCCTCAAGACGTACGATCTATTATAATCTGTATATGTATCTTTTATATCTGCCCGAGTCCAACCCTGTCCCGGTGTATCTCTTATGAAGATGATTAAAAATCGGCAAAGTTATTGTATGCAGTTACTTACATATAGACGTGAGATTCCGATTATTTTTAGGGAGTAAAAGGATCTTAGTCATTACAAAGCTATTTAAATTATAGCAAGATTGAAATAAAGAGAGTTAAAATTTTAATGTTCCTAAACTGCCACCTCATGCGGTACCTTGAGGATCACCAGCTGATTAGTGACCGCCAATACGGTTTTCGTCGGGGTCGATCAGCTGGTGATCTTCTGGTCTACTTAACTCATAGATGGGCGGAGGCAGTAGAGTCCAAGGGGGAGGCATTGGCCGTTAGTTTGGACATTGCTAAGGCCTTCGATCGGGTTTGGCACAAAGCGCTTCTTTCGAAGCTCCCTTCCTATGGGCTTCCTGAGAAATTATGCAATTGGATCACCAATTTTCCCTGCAGATCGGAGCATCAAGGTCGTTTTAGACGGTGCATGCTCCGACTACAAGCCTATTAACGCTGGTGTTCCACAAGGCTGCGTGTTATCACCAACGCTGTTTCTTCTGCATATTAATGATATTATGTTGCAAGCCGGTAGCATTCATTGCTATGCGGATGACAGCACTGGTAATGCTCTTTACATCGGCCGTGCCAATATTTCTCGGGAAAACGTCACCGAGTACCGGAACAAACTTGTGTCTGAAGTCGAGTCTTTGCTGGACAAAGTCCCGGATTGAGGGCGACTAAATCTAGTACAGTTTAATCCTCAGAAGACACAAGTTTGCGCGTTTACCGCTAAAAAGAACCCCTTTGTCGTATCTCCTCAGTTTCAAGGTACTCCCCTTGTTGCCTCAGCCAGTATCGGAATCCTCGGCGTCGACATATCGAGTGACGTGCAGTTTCGTGGTCACTTGGAAGAGAAGGCCAAATTGGCCTCTAAAAAGCTTGGAGTGCTCAGCAAAGCGGGACAGTATTTCATGCCAGCTCAACGCTTGCAACTTTACAAGGCGCAGGTTCGGCCTCACAAGGAATACTGTTCCCATCTCTGGGCTGGGGCTCCCCAGTGCCAGCTCCTTCCACTTGACCGCATCCAGCGCAGAGCGGCTCTAATCGTCGACGACCGTGTCCTTTCCGATCGGCTCGACTCATTGGCACTGCGAAGAGATGTTGCATCTCTTTGCATTTTCTTTCGCATTTACCATGGGGAGTGCTCTGAGAAATTGTTCGGATTAATCCCAGCCGCCAAATTTCACGAACGCACATCACGGCAGAACTCCCGATACCATCCACGCCATCTGGATGATTGGCGGTCCACCACTGTGCGATTTAGAAGATGTTTTCTTCCTCGCACAACTTTCTTGTGGAATAGTTTACCACCAGCGATTTTTCCGGACCGATACGACTTAGGGACCTACAAGAAAAGAGCGTACTCCTTTTTAAAAGGCCGGCAACGCATCTGCCATTCCCCTGGTGTTGCGGTTGTTCATGGGCGGCGGTAGTCACTTACCATCAGGTGAGCCGCATGCTCGTTTGCCCCCTGTCCTATAAAAAAAAACCGGAAGAACTACTGCTATTAATAGCCACGATTTGCGTTTTATTTTTTAAATTTGAGATGATAAGTTTAAGCGCCATGTTCCTAATACAATAATGATGTAGCGTCTTGATCAAAGTCTCATCGTAAACACTAAGGCTTTGCAAAGCTACTTTCATATCATAGTCTATCATCATCTACTCACACAAAGTCCACTGATGAACATATTTCTTCCTATAGACTCTATCATAAGGTGGAAATTTGCCATAGATGCCACGCTTGGCAAGCGGGTTGCCAATCGAATTTTTTTATTGTGTAAATATTATAAGGAAGACGCTCATCTCCTAATTTGTTTCCTTCTGTCACGTCTTACGACACACATACGATAATATGGAGTAGAGGAAATTCTTATACCGTCACTAGTAATCTATACAAATAAATAAAATTGAAGTGTCTGTTTGTAACGTCAAAATTACAGCTTTTTACTAAATTCATATGAATGTATATACGGTACTAATAACAGAAATACAATTTTGAAAGATTTTGTCTGTCTGTTTGTTCCGGCTAATCTCCGAAACGGCTGGACCAATTTTGACGGGATGTTCACTGGCATATAGATGATGTCATAAGAAGTAACTTAGGCTACTTTTATTTTAGAAAAATAATTAGGGTTTCAAAAAAATTAAAACCCGAAATAACACGCGGGCGAAGTCGCGGGGAACAGCTAGTAAACACATATAATAAATCTATAGATAATATCTTTCTGTAGTTATATAATATAATTGAAAAAAAAGTAGTTTAGGGAACTGTAATAAAATCTATAGTAAGGCTAAATTAGACTTTTAAGAATATTATTCTGCCTGTAAATCTGTTTCTGTATTCGCGATTTACGCAAAAACTATTGAACGTATTACACGTTCATTATTCATGGTCACCCTTTATTGGACACTATATAGGTCACTTTTAATCAAATTACGAGACATAAAAAGAAGGTTTATATTTCTACTCTCTTTAAATAAGTAATTTTAATATGAGCTGCTAGTTATTCTATTGGTCATATGAACGGTAGCGTAGAACTCTTAAAATGTGTACTAAATTTATAAATATAGTTTATAACGTTATGTTTGCTATTATAAAATTCTTTATTTTTCTTCTTCATTAGTTGCTATAAATGCACTGCTATATGAGTCTCTTCCGTTAGGGAAGAGACACATGTTTTGCCTTAAAACGATTAAGCCAAATCCTCCCTAACGGGAATCGCCTAGCAGGCGGATAGGCGATGACAGCACCTGTTCTGACACCTTTCACTTTGCTTGCTGTCCGCTGCCGCCTTCGTTATTTTACGTCTAGCATAAACAACACGTTATAATACATAAAGATATATACATAAATAATATGTAGATGGCGGCTCTTTCTGAAGCCATATTTTTCTGGCATTTTTCGCAGTCGCCTCGAAGTCCAATGAGGAAATGGGTTCATAGCTTACGTCGCCCCCAGATGGCACTGCCCACTAATGTTATAAGATCATAATTAATATCTTTGACGTTTTAGGTCACGATAAACTCTTCACTTAAAATGCCAAAGATTGATTTTAGATAAAATTAAAAGTTAGTTTAATCTTAAAAATTACAAAAGTTTTTAATAAGGATTCTCTCTCATTCAACCACAGCCAAAAGGCGTCTTGCCAAAATGGTGATCATGAATCTTATGTGACTTCCCCTGAATAGAATGAGAGACTTGTGCGAATTATTAACATACGATTAATTCCAGTCTATCGCCTAATGCATATTTCGATGTACATAATACATATAAAACTGTCGATGTACTTATTGTATTATAATATTATACATTTTTGGTTATCATATTTTATAGGATAAGCGACGCATCATGAAAATGCGATAATAATTATAATATATTTTTTGCAGTTTTTAGATTAGGTATAGTCATAATTACACTGAAACAGAATCCTTGATAACTGTCATTATTTAAAAGTATTTCAATGTTACACTAAAAGACGAGAATCTGATGATAAGTCATACAGGTCTTTCCTAGTAATAACACCAGGCTCTCACAAATTAATAATATTATAGTTCTAATAGAGATACTTTAATTCAAAATTTCAATCATATTTCTTCAGGAATAAAAACTGTCAGTGCGGAATTGTTATACCTACTAGATGCCCCGTTGTTTCTCTGACAGTATTAAACCTCATTTAAAAACAAAATTTGATCACTTTCTAAACAACGTTGATAAATTATATATTGCCACGTTGCTTTTACCATTTTAAAATATTGTTTTCTTGTACTTAGATTAACGTAATTAACTAATTAACCAGGCTGGAATTGTTCTCATATATTAAAGATATTGCCTTAAAATAGCTATAGAAAAAAATCTAAATTTAACTTTAAATACAACAACCTGGGCTCAAGCTTAACAACTTAACCTATAAAATTTGATAATATTTCTGTAAGAAATCTTTCAAGCGCTGCATTGCCTGCTTTCCTTACTTCCGTGCATAGGATTAGTAACACTGGGATATTGAGTTGGTACGGAGTGTGCAGATATATTTGTTTCATAATTTCCATAGTAACCAAGATCAGGTCCACCTTCTAGCTGTTTCGAATAAGGAATCTAGTCAGTGGTTATCATCAAGTAATCTCGGCACATTACTTAATAGGATAAGCTTGAGCATTGCGGTCAAAATCTGACTACGAGGAGTTTTGGCTCCACGATTTTTCATGTAAGTAAAGTGCTGGTAGGTTTTTTCGTCACGGCTCTTTGAACGATGCCATCCGAAGAGCTTTCGTCTATATAAATGTTCCCTCGGTTTTAGAGCCTTTTGGAATATTTATAAAGGAAAGCAAGAGACCTGACGGTATGTGGATGCTACTTGCGTAGACATTTTTGGGCAGCCTCATCTCAGGAGTCTCGTTTAAAGCCGGAGCGGCATCAGAGGCAGCTGATTTAATTAAGTGGCGTAAATATGAGTATCTCTGTGTGATGACTACATATTTGTGACATTTGTTTTTTTTTATAGGAGAGGGGGCAAACGAGCATGCGGCTCACCTGATGGTAATTGACTACCGCCGCCCATGAACAACTACAACACCAGAGAGAAAATTGCAGATGCATTGCTTTTAAAAAGGAGTACGCTCTTTTCTTGAAGGTCCCTAAGTCGTATCGGTCCGGAAAAATCGCTGATGGTAATCGATTCCACAAGGAAGTCGTGCGAGGAAGACAACATCTTCTAAATCACACAGTGGTGGACAGCCAATCATCCAGATGCTGTAGATGGTATCGGGAGTTCTGCCGCGATGTGCGTTCGTGAAATTTGCTGGGATTAATCCGAACAATTCCTCAGAGCATTCCCCGTGGTAGATGCGAAAGAAAATGCAAAGGGATGCAACATCTCTTCGCAGTGCCAATGAATCGAGCTGATCGGAAAGGACTCGGTCGTCGACGATTCGTGCCGCTCTGCGCTGGATGCGTTCAAGTAGAAGGAGCTGGCACTGGGGAGCCCCAGGAACAGTATTCCATGTGAGGCCGAACCTGCGCCTTGTAAAGCTACAGGCGGTGTGCCGGCATGAAATACTGTCCCGCTCTGCTGAGCACGCCAAGCTTTTTAGGGGCCAATTTGGCCTTCTCTTCCAAGTGACCACGAAACTGCACGTCACTCGATATGTCGACGCCGAGGATTCCGATACAGGCTGAGGCAACAAGGGGAGTGCCTTGAAACTGAGGAGATACGACAAAGGGTCTCTTTTTGCGGTAAACGCGCAAACTTGTGTCTTTTGAGGATTAAACTGGACTACATTTAGTCGCCTCCTATCCGAGACTTTGTTACCAAAGACTCGACTTCAGACACAAGTTTGTTCCGGTACTCGGCGACGTTTATAGAGTATGAATATGTATATTTATAGAGTATCGGTTCGTGGGGTCCACATGCGGTGAAGTTCTTATAGGAACTGTATTAGCGACTTGTCGTGGCTGCTGGTGATAAGTAGGCTAGTTCTTTTCCCGCTGAAATGTTAAGTATTCAGCGAGGTAACGTAGCCAGCGTTCTTGGCACGATACCACGGGGAGTAGGAGTGAATATTTAAGTTTTTATTTCTAGCTTTTTTAAATTGTAGTTTTGTACTAGGCGAAAAACATAGCATTACCGAAGCTATTAGGCAAAGTACAAATACTTTAAATACGCGGCGAAGGCCTTACCTTAACCTACTGTCTCTGATATAAATTATCACAATATAACTAGTCTGCGCCAACTGTAAAGCAGCTAAATCCAGAGAAATAAAATAAAATAATTAGTCCGGTTACCGGGTGGTCACCCGGCATCAGTCACTTTCATTATATACATAAAGCATCATCAAAATATTATATAATATATTGTTAACTATCGCTATTAGAGTGACAGAAATTTGAAAGCCCGAAATGTGAAAAAAAACAGTGTTATTTTAAACTCTTTAAAGTTTTCTACTACTTAAAACCGCAACTTTATTTGTTAAAATGCTGCTTTTAAGAAAACACAAGACAAGAAATTGTTTTCTAGGAGCCACCAATGTTACCCGCTAAAATAATATAGCGTCGAGTAATACACATGAGAATAACAATGTTTTTACTTTGTTTTCAATTCCTTTAGTTCATTTCCACGAATACTCCTAGGGATATTTCTCGGAAGATAACAAAATACATAGAAATATTTCGATAATATGGTACGAACTATTTAAAATGTGTATAATTTATAAACATGTAGTGCACATTACTTTGAATACCTACTTTTAAATGTAGACATTTTCATGTTTAACAATGTTATTAATATATTAAAATTTGATTTTAGTATATTTAACTTTTATTAAGGTTTTATATACTATTTAACGAGTCTATAAATAAATTCTATTGACAGAAATGAAAATACAATGTTTATAACAGATGTACCGAAAAACAAACAACGAACCGACAGCCGATGGAGAATAAAGATTCTCAACTGGCAGCTTCGTATCGATAAGCGAAATGTATGTATGTGAAGAGATACAGAAAGTCGATAAATGCAGGTAGCTCAGGACCGTGCTATGTGGCATTCCTTGGGGGAGGCCTATGTTCAGCAGTGGACTTATAAAGGGCTGTGATAGTGATGATGACGTGCCTCTGTAATACTTCACGCACATTTCCTAACTCTTCTTCTGTTTATAAAATATCGCAGTTATCATTATTATACTCACTGTTATGCTTCTCTCAAATACTTTCTTCCACATTGTTTATTTGTTTCCTGAGATATTTTGGAGACCCATTGCCAATTTAGCATATTCTTCCGCTATTTTGGTGACTCTGGTTCTATTTTACGTAAAGTTAGTTTTATTATACAAAGTTATATAAAATCCAATGCAATAAAATCCGCAAAATTATTTCTGTTTTTTGGTAAGATTGTATCCAATTCTGATATCGACAATTTCTTAGAAATATCAATTTGATGCTATAATGAATACTTACCTAGTCAGGTCATAAATTTTGTCACATGTTTAATATAAAATAATTGAAACAAGTTTATTCATTATGTAACTATTTATATACCAAAATGAATTTAACAAAACATAGATTCTTATGACACTAAAGTTTATTCAAAATGACCTCCGTGATTTTGAATACAGGCCTTCAATCTGCGCGGCCACTCGTCTATCGCAGCACGAACGAGGTCCATGTCAATATCGGCGGCTGCCTTAATAAAGGATGTCTTGAGTGACTCCAAATTGGGATGAGGCTTTGAGCACGCCTTTTCCTCCAAGTGTTGCCATATCTTGTAATCTAATGGATTCAAATCTGGAATGGAGGTGGGCCAGTCTTCGTGCCGGATGAAGTCGATTTCACGCGCCGCCAGCCAGTCTTGTGTGCTCTTCGCTCTATGAGCTGGCGCTAAATCTTGTTGGAATACCCAGTGCCTGTTATTGAACATCGTATGAGAAACAGGTTCCACAAGGTTCGTTACGACTGTATTTTGATACACAACTGCATTCGTTTTTACACCTTTCTCACAAAAATGTATCTCTGTTAAGCCCCAATAAGAAAATCCCAACCATACCATGAGCGAGGATGGAAAATGACCTCGTTCGACACGCGGAATACGGTTGCACGCTTCTTCACTACTGTGTGCGTACACTTTATCATTTTGTTTGTTGAAGCTCTCTTCTACGATAAAAAATTTTTCATCCGAAAAAAGAATTTCCCGATATTTTTTTCCCGCGTACCGCCTCAACAAAGCGCGGCACCTCTTCGGTCTCAGGTCCATTAGACGACCATTCAAACGATGTCCTGTTTTTCTTCGATATGCCCGAAGCCCTAATTCTTCATTTAACACCCTTTTCACCGTGGTTCTGCTTAACTCCATCTGAAGGACCAACAGTTTCTGCTTACGTTTGGGATTTCTTTGAATTCGCGCCTTCACAGCTTTTATCACTGCTGGAGTCCTAACAGACCGAGGGCGACCACTTCTTGACCTGTCATCTACACAACAGTCTTCATTGTATCGTTTGATGGTATCTTGGAATATAATCTTTCGTTTATATTCAAATTTTTCAGTATGTCAATAATTTGAATTGGCGCGTAACCACAATGATGCAACGCAATAATTGCAACACGGTCTTCTTTAAGCGTCCACTCCATATTTAAAAATGAGTAAAATTCTAAAAAGTATAGGTACAGTTTTATTTTCATGAACAATTCGAAATTCGAATTCAATAAACTTTTTTGTGGCCCGCATTCTAAAAGAAAAGTTTTTACTGTGTTACAATACTTATGACCTGACTAGGTATATTGTTTCTTAGCTTTAAATAAACCTATATGACATTATAACCGCCATTTTGTCCTTCATAGGCTTTTCCTTACCAGCATGGAATTGGGTTTCTCCTATCTTCGTGGCCGCCAGCAGGCGGTCCGTGTCGACGGTGTGGTGTCCGATTGGTATGTCTTAGCCACTGGTGTCCCGCAAGGTGGAAATCTCTCTCAATTACTTTTCTCTATATTTGTTAGTATGATTACTTGTAACTTCCGTGGCTCATACTATATGTATGCCGACGCCTTGCAACTGTATGATCATGCCGATGCTACTATCATAAATAGGTAATGCTGTAACCGTGATTAACTCCGAAATTAATTGGATTCTTAATAGGTCAAGTAGGTAGGCAAATACCAAGCTATATTTTTATGTAGCGCACGTCAATTAGGTAAACTTAATCATACATCATTAGATCCTGATTGATTTATAATGGCGAGGTAATTCCGTACAGCTCTCATGTATCCCTCACATGAGAGCTGTAAGTACCTACTTAGCATTAACCTTGGATTGTGCTCTTACTTGGCGCAGCCATTTTTGTTCTTTCATAAAATGATGTTTGATTTGATATGTTGGAATAATTTAAAAAATATGTTTTATTAAAAGTAACAAAATTTTGGTTATTAAAAAACAAAACACATTGAACGCTCTAGCCGTATCAAAAATTAAATTTACAATCGTATTTAAATGAGATCAAAACGTAGCAATACTGTAAAATTAAAAAATTTACAGCATCTAATCACCTGACACAGAAGGTTCAAGTTCTGAGGTTGTAATATCTCTGGGGTTGGTAGTGTAACAATCCCCAAATAGCAATGCAATAATTATTTATTTTACGTGACCAGACACATTAATAATATTGATCTTTCCAAGGATCTTTCAAAACTTTTAGTATAACTAAAAGTTCGTTTGATAAAATTCGTCGTTTGCTAAATGCACTTCAACTGTTCAAAATATTACTAATATGATATTTTTAGATGACTTAAGTAAATAATATTTATTGTTAATAATAATGTGCCTTCACAGTAGGTACAAAGGGTATTGAAAGGAGTATAAAAAATATATATTTTTTGATATTTTCTTCTTTTTCTGTGCATATCCAAACCAATAGTATTTATTTACAAACCTTTATAATCTAAGTGCACTTTTGTTGCAAAAATTTCATAGTTCTAAAGAGAGAGGTTGGGTCTTCTCAAGGAAAGTTAAAGAAAGTAAAAGGAAACTAAATTGGATCAATACAGTAACAAATAAACCCTGTATAATAATATACTTTGTTTTTCAAACTATTAAAAAAAAGGGCTGTTTTTTCATTTCTTTCGAAATTGCTGCTGTTGGCTGTTTTGAATAAATGGAGAGCTGTGGAAATGTAATACTATTTAGTAAACAAATTTATATACGTATCCATACCCCATGTAGTAGCGGAAAAGAATACTCACTACCCCATGTCTTCACGTGGGTGTGGTAAGAGGCGACAGAGGGAAACTGAGGCAGAAGATGGGCAGCTGCATCTTTCTGACAATAGCAAAACAGAAATAAAATAAAATTAAAAGACTGCGGTTGCCAACCCGCTCGCCATGACGAGGTGGAGGAAATGTATGAGGATATCTCTAGAGCCATGCATTCCTCCAAAACTCACAACAACGTGTTAATGGGAGACTTCAACGCAAAACTAGGCACAAGAGACAACGGTGAGCTGAAAACAGGGAAATTCTGAATATGGCAACAGAAACCAAGGGGCCAGTAGCTGGCCGACTTCATGGAGAAAGAGGGACTCTTTATGATGAACTCTTTATTCCAGAAGCGGTCCCACAGGAAGTGGACCAGGTCGAGCCCCGACGGTTTGAAAAAAAATGAGGTTGACTTTATTATGATACCATGACAGCTGTTGAAAACCGGCAGCGATCACCAAATGGTTAAAGGCACACTGAACCTAAACGTTAAGTTGGAGAGGTCACGTCTAATGAAGTCAACGCTCCGTCTCCCTCTCGTGCTCTAATCCAAAGTCCCGAAACCTTGCAGCTCGAGCTACGAAACCGTTTTCAGTGCCTAGAAGAGTTACAATGCAGTGGACGATATGAATGACAAGCTCGTGGAAACTGTCCATGTGGTCGGAGCTGAGTTTTGCAAGACCAACCGCAGAAAAACACAAAAAGTCTCCGATCACACTCTTAATCTCATGGCTGTTAGATGGGACATGAAGCTGCAATCTTCAGTAGATTTGACAGCATACAGGCAACTGAATAGACAGATCTCCAAATGCATGCGGCAGGACTTACGCAACTTTAATACTGCTTGTATTCAAGAAGCGATCGAGCGGAACCAAAGCTCCAAAGTCTTTGCCAGAGATCTGTTTGCTAGAAAGAGCCAACTGTCGAATCTGAAGACCGAGTGTGGCAGTGTCGTATCCGGGACACCTGAGACTTTGAGTGAGATGGAGAGTTTCTATGGGCAGCTGTACACATTATCGTTGGAGCCACACGCAAGTGTGAGTAACGATCCAAGAGCGAGTCTTGTCCGACATTATTCCGATGATATCTCGGACGTCAGTCTGAGCGAGATTAGAATGGCTCTCCAGCACCTTAAAAACGGCAAGTCCCCGGGCGAGAATGGAATTATAGCGGAGCTTCTGAAAGCGGGTGGAATACTGGTACTTGAAGTCCTTCAGAAGCTCTTTGATTCCGTCCTACATGGTGGCATTACACCGGTGGCGTGGAGCAGAAGTGCGGTGGTCTTGTTCTTCAAGAAGGTGACAACGCTCTCTCAAAGAACTACAGACCGATTTCCCTTCTGAGCCGCATCTACGTGCTGTTTTCGAGAGTCATTACGAATCGTCTCGCGCGCAGACTTGACGACTTCCAGCCTCCCGAACAAGCCGGTTTCCGAAAAGGCTTTAGCACTATAGACCACATACATACCCTTCGACAAATTGTACAGAAGTCAGAGGAGTACAATTTGCCACTGTCTGGCGTATGTGGACTATAAGAAAGCCTTTGATTCCGTCAAAATTTGGGCGGTGCTGCAGTCCCTTCAGCGGTGCCAAGTTGACTGTCGGTATATGGAAGTTCTGAAGTGCTTGAACAGTAGGGCTACGATAGCTATCCGAGTACAGAACCAGAATACGAAACCCATCCAATTGCAGAGAGGTGTAAGATAGGATGACGTTATATCCCCGAAACTCTTCACCGCTGCATTGGAAGACGTTTTCAAGCTTCTGGACTGGAAAGGATACGGTATTAACATCAATGGCGAGTACATCACTCACCTTCGCTTTGCCGACTATATACTTGTTGTACACGCCCTGAGCTGCCCCAACAAAAGTAGACTGGACTAGGGCCCAACAGTAGTCCAATTGACGGGCAGCAGAGGACGGGCCTAACTGCCTATGGAGACTTATTATTCTACACAATAGATATAAGGCTAGGTAAAGAAATAGTACGTACCTGCTTCCGAAGCTAAGACTGGCCACAATACTCGGTCAGGTGCTAGGTGTAGTGTATGTAAGTAGTGTTTAGTGGTGTGTAAAATTTGAAACCTGACGTAACCCTTCTAAGCGGCAGCAGCCCTGACTCCGGCACCACCACACGGTGTGGTATCCTCCAGCGGCGTCACCTCAATGTCACTCAAAGTCTAGCGTCCCTTAGAACAAATCTATAATCTAATACGAACACTGTTTCTCGCGGTTCACAAAGTTTAGCGTTTTTAACCGGCACAGGAAAATATCTCCGAGTTACATCAAATGCCACAAAGCAACTCGTCGAAGCAAAATAATATTGTCAAGCACTTCAACCGGCAATCGCTATACAATTTACGTAAATTACTTGCCAATTTAGGTTAATCAATCTAAATATTACTGCTTCGTTATCGCGTGAATGCAATAAAGATAACCAAAACTTGAAGCGAAAACTCCAATAGTAAATTAAACGCGCACAAAGACTCAAATTCTAGACCACAAAACCAAAAACTGGTCGCGCGAAATCGATGCAGTGGTCACCAAAATACGCTAATCGACCGCGCCGCTGCTGTCAAGCTACTGTGATAGGCCGCCGGCTGGAATCACGGGCCCGGCTTAAGGCCGCCGCTCCCCCCCCCTCCCGGCGGCTTTTACCTCACCTCGACACCATCGGGTGATGCAATTAGTCAAAAGCGATTGACTGCCGTTTCAAATGACCATGTTTGGGCCTAAACAAACCCCCGTCCCGGACATAAGGACTTATGTCCGCGAGTAAATTGGCAAACGGGATATGGTTGCGAGACCGAATCTACAACCAAAACCTAAGCTACCTTAGGCACCCCATCAGATCTTGCAACCTTAACCACCGCCTCAAAAATACCGCGCCAAGGTGGGCAAGCCGGAGGGTCTTACCTCCACTGGATGTCCTTCCTGGGCATCGCAGCACCTAAATAAGTCCTGTTGCGGACAGAAATTCGACGACCTCCTTCAAATATCTATCCCTTATAATGTTCCGTGCTGAGGCACTTACAAGTTTCAAATGAACGGCCTTAGTGGAGAGGCACACGAAACGCACAGATAGTCCTTAGTATGATTTTTCACGCAAGTAGGCATAATCAAGCCATCTACCATATAACCATTTACTGATTTAAATTTGATAATCTCCCAACAAGCTAGCCTTTTTAGACATGTAGTCCTATGCTCATATTTCAACCAAATTTCAAAGGCATCAATGCTCAACTACTATGTAAAACTCGAAAAAAAACTGTAATAAATTTATTTCTTGATACGCATAAATCAAACAGACAAATTGAGCAAAACGACAAACATATGTGTTACGGCCTACGGCTGCTCCCATAAAGATGAAATCCTCAGGGGCCCATTCAGCTGAGTTTCGATGAGCAGACGTAGGTCGGGCCTCCTAAGGCCAAAGTGGAAAATCTCTAGTTACACTAAACTATATGGGGGAGCGTTCTATACTACGGCTATTCAACAGGGAGAATATTAGACGGAGCTTACTTACCTATATCCAAGGCGACTGGTCCCTCCGGAGTCGGTCAGGTCGCATGTGGTTGTGTAGTGCAAGGGAAATAAGGTGCTGTGATGTGTATCTGTGTGTGACTGATGGTGATTGACCTTAGTAGACCTTGGCCGTCGGCAGCAACCCGGGCGTCAGCACCGCTCCAAATTGAGGTAATCTTCCGCGGCGCCGTCCACAGTCACTTTCCTCGTTCGTCACGATGACAGTCCATTAACTCTATCGTACTATTAACTAACTTACAGAAGCCACCAACTCTCGTTCGCTATAAAGCCTAACACACAAAATTAACAGGGAGTGTCCGGATCAAAGGTCACTACCGCTTCGCGTAGCAACAGTTATTTCTAGACTATCAAAGGCCGCTTTAGCTAATATTGTCGAATGCACTTATACAGATTCTAAATCCGACACCATGAGTCCCTGGGAAGCTCTCCAGCAAGGAATGCACGTCACAAATCCTAGACAGAATATTTACTATCTGCGCCTAATTATTCCGAGTTCCCGAACAAAATTGACAGTGTGCTGGCGTTAGCACAGCTGGCAGACGACTCATTTGCACTCGCGCGCGCTTGACACATCCAACTAGCCCGAACTACAAAACCGGTATCGCACCGAGCCGCGCGCCCTCTGACGTCGGTTCCGAAAACAGCGTTTGGCGCAAACAATAAGATATAGCAAAAAAAAATGTTTTCTTTTCAATATATTCACTGCCAACAAATATGTGAAAACAAAAAGAGGATTTATTTTTATTTCCTTCGGCACAAATAGTGTTACTCAATTTCAAATTTCTTTTTCAACAAAGCAAACATTATGATCAAATATATTTACAAAATTATATGTACACGTATTCAAGGAGTATATCAAATTCACCCTTTGACTCACAACCGCTACAACTACGAAACATTTCGTGGAAAAACCAAAGCATTTTTATTTTTAATTTAAAGCATTTTTAATTAGGTGCTCGACCAAAACCAAATCTAATACTCCTTGACACAGTCAGGTTAAACAGTCGCCACTCGGGTTGTACGCCTTCACTGAGGCCGCCGGCAACAGAAAAGTTTGACATGTGGAATGTTGACGGCTCAAAGGCTTAGTGGAGGCGGCCGTGTTGGGAGCTAAGGTGGCACCATCAAAGGGGGGACGGCGGTACCCCAGCCGCGGCCACTCAGCTAACGGGGGTGAGAAGGGTCTAGCTGACTGCTGAGTGGCCGTCAAGTTTCTCTCTACACGCTGAGGGGGGGCGACGACACCCCCGCCCCTGGGGGAACGACCCCCCGAATGGACGGGGGAGGGACCCCTTTCCATCCTAGGCAGGTAGGCGAGCGCCGAGCGTCGCCCGACAGAGGGCGTGGCTGAGCGCCCCCGCCCGTGGGGGTCGAGGGCCCGGCAGAACCCCGAGAGGAGCCGCCGTTCGCACCCAGGCACAAAACTGCATGGTGATTGCCCTGGCAATGCGGACACGGCCACTGGTGCGGGCAGTCTCGCTGGAGGTGCCCTTCCAAACAAGAGTAGCATCAGCGGCGCTCTTTGGCGATAGTTTTTAGCCGGAACCGGCTTACCTAATAATTTCGGGCACAACGTCACCCGGTAATCGGAAGCTCGGCAATAGGAACAGGGGGGCGCCTCCCTGGCCACAAGGCCACTGTAAGATGGTAGGGAGCAGCGCCCTCTCGCGGGAGCTCCGATCGGCTTTAGGGGGGTTGACGACGACTTACCCGGCGGATCCCACCTCCCACTGGGCACGGCTTGTAAATCGTCAACGGTGCCCTCCGCGTTCTCAATCTGCCGGCACTGCTCCTCCAAGAATCACAGCAAATCACTAAAGGATGGAATATAGGAGGCGCCGTCCCCGCCATACCTCTCCTCAAAATGTATCCTAAGATCGAGAGGCAGGTGGGACAGCACGATGTGGATCAACAAGAAGGACCATTCATCCACCGGTAAATCCAGCCGTCTCAATGCATTACAGGCCACCAAGACTGAATTCACGATGTCCGGGCGTATTCTGGCCCGGTCCCAAAGCAGTGGGAGGCTTAGAAGCTGCCTGACGTATTCGTCCGCAATTCACCGGACGTTGGCGTATCTTCCGGCGAGGAGGTTCCGAGCAGTCTGGTAGGCGTCGTCCGACAATCTCAAATGGCCGACGACGCCCAGGGCCTTCCCCTCCAGTGAAGCTAGGAGGTACGCCATCTTCTGGCTTGGTGTGAAGTCCCCCCGGGCGTCCACTAGGCTATCAAAAAGCCCTACAAAGGTTATCCAGTCGGAGAGGACCCCGGAGAACCTTGGCAGGTCCAGAGTTGGGAGTCATCCCAACAGCTCTTGGCTGAGTAGGTCGCTTCCGAGGGGACTCGGGCAGGCCCCTTAGCCTAGCTATACGTGCTGCATTAGCATACTTGGCTCCGTCCTCGATCAAATCGTCCGTGAGCGAAAAGAACTGCTCCGCGAGGCAAGAGTCCAGGACTCCCTTTTCCGCATCCGAGGCCTCGAGCTCTGCGTAAGCCTCCTCCACTACGGCCCCCCGGGCCGCGATCTGCTCGAGCCGCTTCTCCAAACTATAGACCCTATCCGGTCGACCTATCAAAGCATGGGCGCTAGCGGCTCAGTGCAGGTCCGCCTTCGGGCGACGAATGGTAGCATGTGCAATGGCATCACTACTAAATACAAATTACTACGCGGCACAAATCAAATTAACAAATAACAAATACAATTACTTTCAAATTAAGTTAAATACAAGTTACACTAATACAATTACTATTTATTAAATTAAACTACACTACAAATAAAGGTACACACTACAGTCGATCAGCAAAATGCCTCGCTCAGAAAACCGACCCTTCGACAATTAATCTACTATAATTATACGACAACGATAATTATCCGATTACGTGATAACCTTACCTACCTACTCAAAATACCTGACGCGTACCTAGCCCTAACAAACTCCTGCTTGTGCAACCTAACGGGCGTGGTACCTAAATCTACCCACCTATCCGCTAACAAACAAAGGAAGCAAACAACAAAAGAAAATATTTTTATTATTACGAATTACGGCCGGGCGTAATTGTAGAAACAATCAACCACGCTCTGCTACCAAAATGTATACGCCCTGAGCTGCCCCAACAAAGGTAGACTGGACTAGGGCCCAACAGTAGTCCAATCGACGGGCAGCAGAGGACGGGGCCCAACGGCCTATGGAGACTTAATTCTACACAATAGATATAAGGCTAGGTAAATAAATAGTACGTTCCTGGTTTCGAAGCTAAGACTGGCCACAAGGCTCGGTCAGGCGGTAGGTGTAGTGTATGTAAGTGGTGTTTAGTGATGTGTAAAATTTGAAACCTGACGTAACCCTTTTAAGCGGCAGCAGCCCTGACCCGGAGTCACCGCCACACGGTGTGGTATCCTCTAGCGGCGTCACCTCGATGTCAATCAAAGTCTAGCGTCCCTTAGCACAAATCTATAATCTAATACGAACACTGTTTCTCGCAGTTCACAAAATTTTGCGTTTTTAACCGACACAGGAAAATATCTCCGAGTTACATCAAATGCAACAAAGCAACTCGTCGACGCAACATAACATTGTCAAGCACTTCAACCGGCAATCACTATACAATTTACGTAAATTACTTGCCAACGAGTTTAGGTTAATCACTCAAAATATTACTGCTTCGTTATCGCGTGAATGCAATAAAGATAACCAAAACTTTAAGCGAAAACTCCAATAGTAAATTATACGCGCACAAAGACTCAAATTCTAGACCACAAAGCCAAAAACTGGTCGCGCGAAATCGATGCAGCGACCAAAATACGCTAATCGGCCGTGCCGCTGCTGTCAAGCTACTGTGGTAGCCCGCCGGCCGGAATCACGGGGCCGGCTTACGGCCGACCGTAAGGGCGACCCCTCACTAGATGGAGTGACGACCTGGTAAGATATGCAGGAAGTCGATGGATGCAGGTGGCTCAGGACCGTGCTTTGTGGCATTCCTTGGGGGAGGCCTATGTTCAGCAGTGGACTTGTGAAGCTGTAATCGTGATGATGATGATATTAATAGTTTAAATAATTATACAAATAATTTAACATGTTTCTAATGCTTTTAAAGTGTCCAACAAGATGCTGTTTTTGAATGTATTACAAGCATTGTATTATTTAAATATAAACTACCTCCAGACATAGTCACTGATTTAAGCTTTACCTTAATTGTTATTGTCAGGCATCTGAATTAGTGATAGCATAGATTTCTAGTCTATACTTATGCTCGGCATGATATTTATAGGTGGAATTAAAATTGTTCATAAACATTTAATTAGAAAGCCTGAAAAACTTCCTATAAAACTTCGTGAAGAAACACAAGTAATTAGAAAGCTTGCTGATAAATATGATAAAGTAAAGTTAAGGCACATTATCTTACCTTATTTCATTCTACGTTGTCGCAGTATCTATTATTAGGTTAACAAATTCACCAAATATTAAGAAGATATCAGCTTCCCCAAACAATTTTCGCCAACCTACGTTTTCAAAGGCTTTACAAAAAGAAATCCGCATTCATGTAAGTTTATGAAGATGTATAAGTGAAAACTGATACAATTTTATGAATATTTAGGAAACCGTCATATTAATGTTATTAATTGTACAGCATATTATATTGCAAATTTATATTTTTAAATAGTCTTTTTCATTTTATATAGGACGGTGGTCTTTTTCCAAATTATTAGTAAAAGTGTACATGACTTTCAATAAGTATTCTTGTAGTGTATCCTACTAATCCTACTATTCTACTTTAAATATGAAAGTTTGTTAGGATGTTTGAATGTTTACGGTTCAGTCGGACAACAAAACTAAACAGTAGGTAAAAATAAACTACTGAACGGATTTTCTTAAATGTGTGTTGATTTGTTTAACATCCATCGTCATCAAACGTATATCTGTATCATGACGAGTATTTTATTCAGTTCATATTAAGCCTTTAAATCATTGAATTTGGCAAATCAAGGATTTTTTGTTTAGCTGACATCATTAATTGAAAATAAGCTGCGCAAGAATATCGCGGCAATCCATGATTTATGCGTTCTTTACTCATAATATCTCGATTATTATAAATCAAGCATAACTGTTTAAAAATAATCAAAGGTTCGTTTGAATTTCCTTTTCAGAAACAAAATATCTCATTTTCCTAAATAAATTTCATCTTGCCCTATGATGCGTTCATTATAATATAATCATAGAACTATGTAGCTATAAAGGCTATATACTAATAATAATAATAATAATTCATTTATTCCAGACCAATTATCCATATTTGTTAAAAATTATAATCTAAATACCTATAACATTAAAGAAAATTAAAATTAATAAATATAAAACATTAAATAAAATTACATTTAAAATTAAAATTATAATTAAAATACTACTCTAGGTCTTGGCGTGTCTAACAGTATGCAGATTTTTCCAATGCCCTAACATTGGTGAATCCCATCTGTCCGCTAGTACACTGAGAATCATGTTGGTGCTCGTCCGCATGCGATTCAGCATGGAGGCACATCTTTTGCGCATTATGACTTCAAACCCATCAACATGAGCCTCTGCAAACATGGCAGAGGCGCTACAATACCGAGGCAACCCCATTATAATTCTCAACGCATTATTGTATTGGATATAACGTCGACATAATATATAGAACGAATACCCACAATTTTATCAGGGGAAAGCAATGGGGAGAGTGATCTCATACCTACCATTAAATTTAAAACAATATTATTACCACTAAAAGGAGTGTAAGTATTGCAATAGAGCGTTCTGCAACATTTAGTTAAAACAATTTCCGTAAAAAAATTCGTAGTGTGAGCCATGAGTAAAAGGATTGAATAAAATTATTACATTTTATTCATTATTTAGATATTTCGAGAATTTTAACGTCGACATTTCTTATCAGAACTGACTTGAATTATTTAAAAAAAATTGGGGAATGTTAAAAAAATCAAGCTTCGCAATTTTGCTTTTATGCTGGTCAGTAACTTTGTTACTTTGGTCCTTACTTCTTTCGTAACTGCTTTACCTTTTAAAAATCATCAACTGGCATGCACTACTTGACATGGCTTATCTATAATCATTATACTGGCCAAGCGAGTTGGTAAGCGTAGAATCTATGCCCTCGCGTCTATCCAGTATTAGGTCCATTGGGTTGAGGGGTGTATATTTTGAAGAGAAAGCATTTGATAAGCAAGCAAAGATCTTGTTACTCCCATCCCATCACACTTTTACAGTTACATATTTCTGACGTTATAAGATTGAATTTCATTGACACAAACAATAATTTAAAATAGTATGTAGCCGAAACGTTGTCAACCGTTTTCGATAACATCACATGTTCAATATACGAATATGCGACGCATCATGTAAATGTGATAATAATTATTACATATTTTTGCAGTTTTTATATTAGGTACAGTCATAATTACACAGAAACAGAATCCTTGGTAACTCCCATTATTTAAAATTATTTCAATGTTAAACTAAAAGACGAGAATCTGATGATAAGTCATATAGGTCTTTCCTAGTAATAATACCAGGCTCTCACAAATTAATAATAAAGTTCTAATAGAGATACTTTAATTCAAAATTTCAATCATATTTCTTCAGGAATAAAAACTGTCAGTGCGGTATCGTTATACCTGCTAGGTGCCCCGTTGTTTCTCTGATAGTATTAAACCTCATTTAAAAACAAAATTTGATCACTTTCTAAACAACGTTGTATATCAGCCTCACCTCCCCAACATTGCTTTTACTATTTTAAAATTTGTTTTCGAGCGGATTAAGCACGTAAATCTAAGTACAACTTAGATTTACGTACATAATCCGCTCGAATCCAATGTGGAAATGTCCTCATTTTTTAAAGACATTGTCTTAAAACAGCTATAGAAAAAAATCTAAATTTAACTTTAAATACAACAACCTGGACTCAAGCTATTTAACCTATAAAATTTGATAGTATTGCTGTAAGAAATCTTTCTAGCGGTGCATTGCCTGCTTTCCTTACTTCCGTGCATAGGATTAGTGTCTTATGTACCACGCTTGGTCCTGGCGAAAACTTTGCACTGTAAAGTAACCAGCAATAACAGTGAGATATTGAGTTAGTACGGAGTGTGCAGAAGTATTTGTTTCATAATTTCAATTGTGACCAAGATCAGGTCCGCCTTCTAGCTGTTTCGACTAAGGAATCTATTCACTGGTTATCACCAAGTAATCTCGGCACATTACTTAATAGAATAAGCTTGAGCATTGTCATTAAAATCTGAATACGACGAGTTTGGGCTCCTCGGACTTTCAAGTAACAAAAGTGCTGGTAGGTTTTCCCGTCACGGCTGAACGATGCCATCCGAAGAGCTTACGTCTATATAAATGTTCCCTCATTTTTTGAGCTTTGTGGAATATTTAGAGACGAAAGCAAGAAACCTGATGGTATATGGATGCTTCTTGAGTAGACATTTTTTGGCAGCCCATCTCAGGTGTTTCGTTTAAAGCCGGAGCGGCATCAGAGGCAGCTGATCTAATTAAGTGGCGTAAATGTAAGTATCTCTGTGTGATCACTACATATTTGTGCCATTTGCTGAATAAACTATCGGTTCATGGGGTGTACATGCGGTGAAGTTCTTATAGGAAATGTATTAGCGACTTGCCGTGGCTGCTGGTGATAAGTAGACTGGTTCTTTTCTCGCTGAAAGGGTAAGTATTCAGCGAGGAAACGTAGCCACAGGTAACACGAGGAGTAGGAGTGAATATTTAAGTTTATATTTTTAGTTTTTTTTAAAATTGTAGTTTTGTACTAGGCGAAAAACATAGCATTACCGAAGATATTAGGCAAAGTACAAATACTTTATATAAATCTACGCGGCAAAGGCCGCACCTTAACCTACGTTCGCCGATATAAATTATTGCTACATAACTAGTCTGCACCAACTGTAAACCAGCTAAATCCAGATAAATTAAATTAAAAATTAGTCTGGTTACCGGATAGTCATCCGGCATCAGTCACTTACATTTTATACATAAAGCAACGTCATAATATTATATAATAAATTGTAGACGCGCTATTAGAGTGACAAAATTGAAAACCCGAAATGCAAAAGAAAAAAGCAGTGTTATGTTAAACTTTTTAAAGTTTTCTACTACTTAAAACCGCAATATTATTTGTTAACCCAAGAGTGGATGCTAGACAACCTTCTTATGCCTTGTTCATGGATATGTCAAAGGCCTTTGACTTTGTGGATCATGCAAAACTTTTAAATAAACTTGATATATACGGTGTAAGGGGCAATACTCTCGATTTATTAAATTCGTACCTCAGTGAAAGAACTCAAATCACGGAAATAAGCAAAATTTGTTCCAAACATAACAATGAAATACATTATAGATCCAGTCCTAGAAGAGTTAAATTTGGTGTCCCACAAGGAAGTGTTCTGGGGCCACTACTTTTTATTATTTATATAAATGACCTACCTAAATCTACTAAGAATCGGATGATATTGTTTGCAGATGACTGTACAGTTATTTATAATAATGAAAACGCCATAAATAGTAGCATAAAGTCAATAATTGAGTGGCTACAAAACAATAATTTAATAATGAATATAGATAAAACTAAGATAATGCAATTCAAACAAAAAACTAAATATAGTTTTAATACACAAATTAAATATAATGACAAAGAAGTCCAAATAACAACAACTACAAGGTTTCTTGGCGTTCACATTGATGAAAATCTGAAATGGCAAAGGCATATAGAATTCGTATGCAAAAAAGTGACACAGTCGTCTTATAACCTATATATGCTAGCAAAAAAAGTCAGTCTCCCCACATTACTTGTGGCTTATCATGGTTATGTTGCGTCCAGGCTTAGATATGGAATAATATTTTGGGGAAACGCCACTAACTGGGATAAAGTATTTAAATCTCAAAAAATGTGTATACGTGCTATGTGTGGTTTAAAAAGAACTGATAGCTGTAAAGATTATTTTATGAAATTAAAACTACTTACCGTACCATCACTATACATATTTGAAATAGCTTTATTTATCAGGCAATATCCATCACTATTTAAATTAGATATTTCGAGATTTCGCAATAGAAGCAAATTATATAATAACCTTGGTAGAACATATAAAACTACCTTGTATGGAAAAAGTGTGTTTGCTATGGCTCCAAAGATATACAATAAGATTCCGAATAACATCAAAGAGTGTAACGATATACAGATTTTCAAAGATAAATTGTTCCACTTTCTAATTGAGCATTCATTTTATTCGATCGATGAATTTTTTGCCGAGTGTCAGAGATAATAAAAGTCTAACGGATACTACATAATTTTATCAAAATTAAAGTTATACATAAAATAAAAATATTTTTATAATTTAAATGAATGTTTTGATACAAATATTATTTAATTTGATTTTCTATATTTTATTATATTTAATTTTCTTTTTCTATTATTGTAATTATAATTATTATTATCATTGTTCTTTCTTTGACATGACAATGTGATTGTTAATTTAATTAATTTATTGATGTAATCTAATAATATAATTTAATATTTTATAATTGCTACGCCCAAACCGGGTTTCAAATGCGGACTATTTTTTAAAAACACATCTATTGTTACCATTTGATTGCAATAAAGATTATGAATTATGAATTATGAATTAAAATGCTGCTTTTAAGAAAACACAAGACAAGAAATTGTTTTCTAGGAGCCACCAATGTCACCCGCTAAAATAATATAGCGTCGAGTAATACACATGAGACACTGTTTTCACTTTGTTTTCAATTCCTTTAGTTTATTTCCACGAATACTCCTAGGGATATTTCTCAGAATATAACAAAATAAATAAAAATTACTTTGAATACTTTTAAATATAGACATGTGAATATGTTTAACAATTTTATTAATATATTAAAATTTGATTTTAGTATGTTTAACTTTTATTAAGGTTTTATATACTATTTAACGAGTCTATAAATAAATTGTATTGACAGAAATAAACATTCAATGTTTATAACAGACGTACCGAAAAACAAACAACGAACCGACAGCCGATGGGAAAGAAAGGTTCTCGAATGGCAGCTTCGTATCGGTAAGCCAAATGTATGAGATAACCTGGTAAGAGATGCAGAAAGTCGATAAATGTTGGTGGCTCAGGACCGTGTTTTGTGGCATTCCTTGGGGAGGCCTATGTTCAGCAGTGGACTTGTAAAGGGCTGTGATAGTGATGACGACGTGCCTCTGTAATATTTCACGCACCTTTCCTAACTCTTTTTCTGTTTATAAAATATTGCTATCATCATTATTATACTCAATACTATGCTTCCCCCAAAGACTTTCTTCCACATTGTTTATTTGTTTCTTGAGGTTTTTGGCTGGCCCATTGCCACTTTAGCATATTGTTCCGCTATGTCGGTGACTCTGGTTGTATTTTACGTAAAGTTAGTTTTATAATACAAAGTTATATAAAATGCAACGCAATAAAATCCGCAAAATTATTTCTGTTTCTTGGCAAGATTGCATCCAATTCTGATATCGACAATTTGTTAGAAATATCAATTTGATGTATACTTATATTGTTTCTTAGCTTTAAATAAACTTATATGATATTATTATCGCCATCTTGTCCTACATAGGTTTTTCCTTATCAGCATGGAATTGGGTTTCCTCCTATCTTCGTGGCCGCCAGCAGGCGGTCCGTGTCGACAGTATGGTGTCCGATTGGTATGACTTAACCACTGGTGTTCCGCAAGGTGGAATTCTGTCTCCATTACTATTCTCTATATTTATTAGCATTGTGGCCGGTGGAAGGAAAAGGGGAGATCTCCCGCCGGGCAAGGTGTTCTGCTCGGGGAGCGGCCAACGCTCCTAGTGGTAGTTCGGAACTATTCTATATATACTGCTTTAATTTCGGAACTTTGTTAGCGTGATTTAGGCTTCGATGTATTTCGCTTGTGGCGCGACGACAGCGCTGCCACATCACCCCCCTGCTCAGACCGCAGGTCGATAGTGCAGTCCGATTGCCAGTGTGTCCTAAATGCCGCTGGGGAATACATGCTGTGTGCGTAAAGGCAAGTGACGCCTTTGCGAACGTTACGCCGGTGTGTAATGCATGCCATACTACGCACTTGCAAGTGATGCCGGTGAGAACGATGAGCTGTAGCAAGTTTTAGGGATTACCTTGTAGTCAGCGGTAAGTCGAGAAGAAGGCAAGTAATCTGCGAGAGTGCCGTGAAGCAGAGGCGAGCAGTAAGGCTCAGAGCCGTGCCGAACACTGTAGCGCAGAGAGTAGCTTGAAGGGACAGGAAGCATTATTATTCCAGTTCTGCGATGAACCTTTGTAAAGCAATATGGTTTGCAAAATGTGAAGACTGCGGACAATTTCTGCTCGGAAGCGAATGAATGGGGTACTTGAGGACGATGACGACGGTTTTGAAGTTGTAGTTTCCGAAGGTTGTTGGTTGCGTGTTCAGATCACGTCGGGGTCACCAGTGTGGCCGGTGGAAGGAAAAGGGGAGATCTCCCGCCGGGCATGGTGTGCTGCCCGGGGAGCGGCCAACGCTCCTAGTGGTAGTTCAGAGCTATTCTATATATACTGCTTTAATTTCGGAACTTTGTTAGCGCGATTTAGGCTTCGATGTGTTTTGCTTTAGGCGCGACGACAACGCCGCCAGAGTATGATTACTTGTAAATTTCGTGCCTCTTGCCATATCTATGCCGACGACTTGCAACTGTATGATCATGCCGATGCTACTAACATAAATAATGCTGTAACCGTGATGAACTCCGATCTTAATTGGTCAAGTAGGTACGGGGTTACTGTTAATCTCAGCAAATGTCAAGCTATAGTCTTAGGTAGCGCACATCAATTAGGTAAACTTAATCGTACATCATTAGATCCTCCACTGATTTATAATAGCGAGGTAATTCCGTACAGCTCTCATGTTAGGGACTTAGGATTAACCTTGGATTGTTCTCTTACTTGGCGCAGTCATTTTTGTTCTTTGATAGAATGATGATGGAATAACTTAAAAATTTTTTTTTTTTTAAATTAACAAAATTTTGAGTTGTGTATCGCTAGCAACGCAAAGTCGGGAATTTGTATTTGGAAAAATCCAAAATTAGGGGCTTTTTAGGTGCTAATTAGGTGCCAAGTTTAAAAATTAGGTGCTCTAAAATTTTCACCGCAACGAACTGTTGAAATTTGCGTTGCTAGCAAAACGTCTCGCTAGCAACGCAATGAAGTTATTAGATATACGATAAATATTAATAGCAAGGAATTAAGTGCTAATTAGGTGCTGCAAGTATACGCAATAACAAGGCGCCCCTAATAAAAATAAAATCATTATTCAGAACATAGCAGACGCAAAATTCAGATTTCCTGAAAATCAAAATACAATCAAAATTGCTTTCAGAAAAAGTCCAAATTAGGGGCTTTTTAGGTGCTAATTAAGTACAAAGTTTAAAAATTAGTTGCTCCAAAATTTTCACCGCAACGAACCATTGAAATTTGCGTTGCTGGCAAAACGTATTGCTGGCAACGCATTGAAGTTATTAGATATACGATAAATATTAATAGCAAGGAATTAAGTGCTAATTAGGTGCTGCAAGTATATGCAATGACAAGGCGCCCTATAAAGTCGTTATTCCAAACAAAGCAGATGCAAAATTCAGATTTTCTGAAAATCAAAAAATAATCAAAAATGCTTTCAGAAAAAGTCCAAATTAGGGGCTTTTTAGGTGCTAATTAAGTACAAAGTTTAAAAATTAGTTGCTCCAAAATTTTCACCGCAACGAACCATTGAAATTTGCGTTGCTGGCAAAACGTATCGCTGGCAACGCAATGAAGTTATTAGATATACGATAAATATTAATAGCAAGGAATTAAGTGCTAATTAGGTGCTGCAAGTATAGGCAATGACAAGGCGCCCCAGATAAAAATAAAATCGTTATTCAGAAAATTATTCAGTAAACCAAATGCAAAAATCAGGTCTTTGTGTTTGTGCCATCTAGCGTCTATCGTACTTACCACCTTGATAGTCCATCGATTTTGATTCGATAAAATGACTAGAACTATAGAACGTTGTAGATGGCGCTATTTATTACAAAGCAATTTACTGGAAAGAAAATATCCTTTCGATTTAGTACACTAAAGGTTAGGCTTCACCTGTCTAAAAATAAGAATAGTAACATTTATATAGTTGAAAATTATTTTAAATAATATTATAGATTATATTAAATCTGAAAAACATAAAATGCCCTTCATACCTTATAGTAATTGTGGTTTTGAATCCGATAATTTCCAGAATATTAACGTCATTTACATGCGACCTCAATAATCTTTCAGCACCTAATTAGCATTTAATTTTTAGGTACTGACAAATAACAAAAAATACCGTTCATACATTATAGTAAGGTAATGGTGGTCGTGGACCCCATAATTCCCAGAATAATATCTTAATCTGTATCGGGTTTCGATAATCGCTCAGCACTTAATCAACACTTAATTCCTTGCTATTAATGTTTATCGTATATCTAGTATATCTTGCTAGCGATACGTTTTGCCAGCAACGCAAATTTCAATCGATCGTTACGGTGAAAATTTTAGAGCACCTAATTTTTAAACTTGGTACTTAATTAGCACCTAAAAAGCCCTTATTTTGGGCTTTTTCTAAAAGCATTTTTGATTATTTTCTGATTTACAGAAAATCTGAATTTTGCATCTGCTTTGTTTGGAATAACGACTTTATAGGGCGCCTTGTCATTGCGTATACTTGCAGCACCTAATTAGCACTTAATTCCTTGCTATTAATATTTATCGTATATCTAATAACTTCATTGCGTTGCCAGCGATACGTTTTGTCAGCAACGCAAATTTCAATGGTTCGTTGCGGTGAAAATTTTGGAGCAACTAATTTTTAAACTTTGTACTTAATTAGCACCTAAAAAGCCCCTAATTTGGACTTTTTCTGAAAGCAATTTTGATTGTATTTTGATTTTCAGGAAATCTGAATTTTGCGTCTGCTATGTTCTGAATAATGACTTTATTTTTTATTAGGGGCGCCTTGTTATTGCGTATACTTGCAGCACCTAATTAGCACTTAATTCCTTGCTATTAATATTTATCGTATATCTAATAACTTCAATGCGTTGCCAGCAATACGTTTTGCCAGCAACGCAAATTTCAATGGTTCGTTGCGGCAAAAATTTTGGAGCAACTAATTTTTAAACTTGGTACTTAATTAGCACCTAAAAAGCCCCTAATTTGGACTTTTTCTGAAAGCAATTTTGATTATTTTTTGATTTTCAGGAAATCTGAATTTTGCATCTGCTATGTTCTGAATAATGACTTTATTTTTATTAGGAGCGCCTTGTTATTGCGTATACTTGCAGCACCTAATTAGCACTTAATTCCTTGCTATTAATATTTATCGTATATCTAATAATTTCATTGCGTTGCTAGCGAGACGTTTTGCTAGCAACGCAAATTTCAACAGTTCGTTGCGGTGAAAATTTTAGAGCACCTAATTTTTAAACTTGGCACCTAATTAGCACCTAAAAAGCCCCTAATTTTGGATTTTTCCAAATACAAATTCCCGACTTTGCGTTGCTAGCGATACACAACTAAAATTTTAGTTATAAAAACAAAACATATTGAACACTAGCCTAATCAAAAATTAAATTGACAATCGTATTTAAATGAGATCAAAACGTAGCAATACTGTAAAATTAAATATTTAACAGAATCTAATCACCTGTCACAGAAGGTTTTAAGTTCTAAGTTTGTAATATCTCTGGGGTTGGCAGCATAACAATCCCCAAGTAGCAATGCAATTATTACTTATTTTACGTGACCAGACACATTAATAATATTGATCTTTCCCAAGGATCTTTCAAAAATTTTAGTTATAGAACGTTTGATAAATTTCGTCGTTTGCTAAATGCATTTTAACTGTTCATAATATTACTCCTATGATATTTTTAGATGATTTAAATAAATAACATTTATTGTTACTAATAATGTGCTGTCACAGTAGGTACAAAGGGTTTGGAAAGGAGTATTAAAAAAGAGATTTTTTTTGATATATTTTTCTTTTTCTGTGCAAATCCAAACCAATAGTATTAATTTACAAACCTTTATAATCTAAGTGCATTTTTGTTGCAAACATTTTCATAGTTCTAAAGAGAGAGGTTGGGTCTTCTCAAGGAAAGTTAAAGAAATTAAAAGGGAACTAAATTGGATTGGTGTGACAAGAGAGAATGATTTTATGTATAAAATATATGAAATCAAGTGCAATACCTGGATATTATAAGGGCTTTTTAAATGAAAGTTAATTGTTACGCAATAACAAGTTAGGATTACTCTTTTTTTATTAAAAAAAAATAACGTAACCACACTAGGATTTTATCCTGTATTGTGGGGGCAGTAAACAAACACAAATTGCACAAGGACAAACATCCAGACCTGGAACAGTTATTTGTAGGCCATACAAATACTTGTTACGTGCGGGATTCGAACCCGCGGCCCTTAGCGCTGCAACTCAATTGCTAAGCCACTGCGCCACGGAGCCGTCAAACCGGACGGACCGGACGAGTTAATTATAACGGGAAACAATTAATATCTTGTCAGTAGATAGATAAGTTTGCAGACGACCAGACTTTATTAGTATCTATTTATTAAGTTCTACTAACATCGTCAACGGTATTTATTTGAGATTGGCGACCAGCCCCGGTTTCGCCTGAGTAGTATCTTTTGTGGATTCATAATCGAGATATTTTCATCGCTTTCCAAATCGCTATTCATGTCTTAACGGTGTGTAAATAACCACTGAGCTCGATAAAAGGCAGTTACTTTGATATATCAGAGAAACACTTAAATTTTAGCTTATCCCATAGTCAATATCTAATACTATTTTTACTTAAAAGAAAAATATAAGCGATGTCAAAGTATACTACTAGTTCAAGAACGATAAACTACTTCCAAAATTAAATAGTCTTAAATCTAGGATTACGAATTTACGACTCATGGTCCACATTTCACGTTTAACTTGTTTCGTTGGGAATATTAATGAACCTAGGAAAGATAGAAATAACTAGTATGTATTTATTTATCGTGCGCATGCTCTTTCTTGACATGCTTTATTCGAAATGTTATTACATCGCCGAACATTTGGCAAATCAAGATTTAATATTGCGACTAACAATACGAAAGCTAGAAATAACTAGCAAATAGTTATTGAACATGTTAGTGATATTATAAGTAAGAGATAATATGTAATATATTATTAACTAGCTTTTTACCAGCGACTTCGCTCGCGTTGGCATCAATTTAGAAATATCTTAAATACTACTCCAATTAAAGTTAAAATTTCATAAATGTTAAGAACGGGATAGAAATATAGGGACGATCATCTTTTTGATTACAACTCAAAATAATAAAAAGATGCAGTTGGCAACCCGCCTGCCAAGCGTGGTAACAACGGCTAATATCCAACTTATTTCGTAATCTATGGTGGGAATTGAAATGACGAACGGGAGTAGAAATTTATTAGTAATGTAGAGGCGGCGAAATAGAAACCAATATCCCATTCGTCACGTAGATTTCGTAAGAGGAAAGACAGAAGGAAAGGACAGAAAAAATAAACATGTGTTTAAAATTTGCTGTCTTATAGTAGTTGATATTTATAGTACTTTTTCGCAAGAGCCTTTTCATTTACTCATGTCAACTATGAATCCGGGACTATTACAAAAATCTCAATAGGTAGGTATGTCAGAAAATATGAGAGCTATCTTAATATATGACAAACTATTTTATAAGTCTCATTGAAAGTAAAAAAGTAAAGAAGCAACTTACATATATCTTACTTGCAAAATAGTGGTTTCACATGTCCACAATTTTTTCTAGCTACTTAGACATCAAGTTTTCGCCGCCAAGTTATTCTTTACTACTTCACTGAGCACGTGGATAACAAACAAATAAAATTTCATCACCAGTTTCATTAGACCTCGCGGGAGTCGAATACTTTTGTTCCTATGCTTTGAAATCATACTAGTCATAGAGAAGAGAGAATCTTTATGATGAACTCCTTCTTCCAGAAGTCCACAGGAAGTGGACCTGGTCGAGCCTTGACGGTTCGACAAAAATGAGATTAACTTCATTATGACGACCAGACGACAACTGTTCAGTGATGTCTCAGTAATCGCGAGGGTGAAAACCGGCAACGATCAGCGAATGGTCAGAGGCACACTGAACCTAAACATTAAGTTGGGGAGGTCACGTCTACTGAAGTCAACGCTTCCTCCCCCTCCTGCTCTTATCCAAAGTCCCGAAACCTTTCAGCTCGAGTTACAAAATCGGTTTCAGTGCCTAGAAGATTACAATGCAGTGGACAATATAAACGACAAGCTCTTGGACACTGTACATGCGGTTGGAGTAAAGTTTTGCAAGGCCACAAAAAAAGAACAGAAAAACTCTCCGATCACACTCTTAATCTCATGGGTGTTAGACGGGAAATGAAGTTGCAGTCTTCAGTAGATTTGATAGCATACAGGCAACTATATAGACAGATCTTCAAACACTTGCGGCGGGACTTACGCAACTTTAATACTACTCGCATTGAAGAAGCGATCGAGCGAAACCAGGGCTCCAAAGTCTTTGTCAGAGATCTGTCTGCCAGAAAGTGCCAACTGTTGAAGCTGAAGACCGAATGTGGCAGCATCGTTTCCGAGACGTCAGAGATTTTGAGTGAAATTGAGAGGTTCTGTGGGCAGCTGTACACGTCATCGTTGGAGCCACACGCAAGTGTGAGTAACGATACAAGAGCAAGTCTTATCCGACACTATTCCGATTATATCCCGGACTTCAGTCTGAACGATATTAGAATGGACCTCCAGCACCTTAAAAACGGCAAAGACCCATGCAAGGATGGAATTACAGCAGAGATTCTGAAAGCCGGGTGGAAAACCGGTATTTGAAGTCCTTCAGTAGCTTTTTAATTCCGTCCTCCATGGTGGCACTACACCGGAGGGGTGGAGTAGAAGTGCGGTGGTCTTGTTCTTCAAGAAAGGCGACAACGCTCTCTTGAAGAACTATAGACCGATTTCCCTTTTGAGCTGCGGCTACGTGCTGTTTTCGAGAGTCATTACGCATCGTCTCGCAGACAGACTCGACGACTTCGAGCCTCTCGAGTAAGCTGGTTTCCGAAAATGCTTTAGCGCCATAGACCACATACATACCCTTCGGCAAATTGTACAGAAGACAGAAGAGTACAATCTGCCACTTTGTCTTGCGTATGTGGACTATGAGAATGCCTTTGATTCCGTCGAAATTTGGGCAGTACTGTAGTCCCTCCAGCGGTGCCAAGTGGTTTGTCGGTATATCGAAGTGTTGAAGTATTTGTACAGTAGGACTACGATGGCTATCCGAGTACAGAACCATAGTACGAAACCTATCCAACTGCAGAGAGGTGTAAGACAGGGTGACGTTATTTTTTTTTCACAAATTTCAATCTGGGACAGGGCGTCCTTCGTACAACAAGACGGGACAACTACGTTTATACTGGAATCGCCTTCCCGCTCTCTTATAAAAATTTGTTTAAGGACTTTACGCATAACTTTTACTGTTTCTAAGCCCCGAATACCACGGCAAGCTAACTCAAATTCAAGTTCATCCTTCAATAAATCATGGGCATCAATCTTGTCCATTTTATTTTAAATGAAATGTATATTATATATATTTTACGAAGATATATTTTTTTAGAGAAAGTAAACAAGATGTTTCCTAGACCACATGTAAGTACACAAAATGATATCATATGACACAATAGTCAATAATATAAATTATAAGGCAATAACTAACCAATTCACACAATTGTTTCAAGGATCTTTACCCGTGGGCGCCATTTGTCATGGGTCTACTCAAGCCCTAGGGTTCGGGGTCCAGGCAAGATAAGAAACAAATGTGCGGTGTTTTTGGTATAAGTTATTTAATTGTAACATAAAAGCCTACAACAACTCAACACTACAAAACAATTAACTAAATAGTTTTAAGCATAAAAAAACTGCAAATTATCCTAACTCTAAGATATGTAAGCACTAAAATTTTAACTAATTCTACAGCTACGCATTAACTAGAAAAATAAAATGAAATATAATAAAACATAAAATTTACCACTAGCTCTTTTACTTTAGTAAACAAGACTTATAAATAAAGTATCATTACAAAAAATGCAAACTTAATAAATAATAAAAGAAAAAGCAAAATCATAAAAATAAATTTCAATATTTTTATTCGGAGGTTTGAACCATGAATTTGAAGAAGTCGCCCAATGTACTAGGCCGCTATCCCGATAGGCTATGCCTGCCGATGACGTTTCAAATCAAATTAGGATATAGTATCACCTCTCTATGTCCTCATGTTTTATGACGAAGTAGATTTTCTAATAATTCTTTGCCAGAGATATAGGAAGGCGTATGATCACAATTAACTTAATGGGCGTTTCCACAGACTTAAATAAGTGCATAATCTAAGAATACTATCGCAAAGTTACTCAGACTACAACATAAGAAATACTATTAAACACTTACCCCGTTGCACCTCTAAAATTAACGTTCCACGAATAAAATATGTATTTAAATAATACAAAATTAACTGATACACAGCTATAATATGTACGTAAACTTTTGTGCATCAAACTTCCAATGTCTGACAAAAATTCCCACTTCTCGCGATCGCGACTGCGGCCCTCCGCTGTCCGTAACCAATTCCTACCTTCCAATATTTTTCCAAGTTGAGAAACATGACCCATCTCAATTATGACGTAAATCGTAACATTATTTTTTTATCATCACATATCCCCCCTCATCAAATGGAATCCAACCGGATTTAGCTAGATCTCAAATTACCCGTTTTAGGTCAGAAGCGTGCCATGTACCCAAAAGTTTGCCGTGTAAACTTTTCAAAATATAAACATCGGCTGACACCTTCTCCGAAATAATAGCTTTTTCGTACTTTGGAGATAACTTGGCCATAAAGTTTTTATTAGCACATGATTGTGGTTTTGTTTTCTTCCAAACCAACTCTCCCACATTGAAATTGCATATTCGTCTTCTTTTATTATAATTTTTGCTATTAATTTCATAAGCCTCTCGCAGCCTCTTGTTTACGTCTTTATATATTTCTTCTCTAAGTCTCAAATTATTTTCAAAATAGTTTCTATTTACATTAACATAATCATCTTTATCTGGCCCGAAATCAATTTTGTTTTGTAAGGAGGTTTCTCTACCAAAAAACAAGTATGAAGGTGTCTTGCCCGTTATTTCATGTATAGCAGTTCTAATGGCATGGCCTATATGAGGTATAAATTTATCCCAATCTTTATGATTATCTTAGATATATGACGCTATTGCAGTACCAATTACTCTATTTACTCGTTCTGTAGGATTGGCTTGAGGATGATAATAAGGCGTATACCAAATTTTAGAGTTGTAATTCGTAATTAATTCTATAAACTGTGATGAAATAAACTGTTTCCCATTATCACATATCACTGTTCTTGGTACTCCAAATATGAGAAATATTTGTTCTTCGGTAATTCTAACGATTGTTGATGTTTTACCATTTCTCAAGGGAAACAATAATACAAACTTGCTACACCAGCATGAAACCACAAGTAGCATTGTATTGCCAGTCTTTGATCGTGGAGAAGGTCCCATTAGATCCATGGAAACTATTTGAAAAGGCTCTGTTACTTCTTTGTGTTTGCCCATTATCCCAATTGGCGGCAGTTGACTAGGTTTATGTTTAGAGCAAGTCTCACATTTCCGTACGTAATCTTTAACATCTTTAATTAAGGACGGCCAGAAATAATGTTGTATTGTTCGATTTATGGATTTCTTAATTCCTAAATGTCCTGCTGTTGGACTGTCGTGACATTCTATTAGGATTTGTCTTCTCAATTTTTCTGGGATTGCTATCTTCCACGAATCTTTTTCATCTGGAAATTGTTTAAGTCTCAAATATTTCCACAATATACCTTGATTAAGTATCCAATCATCTCTGCCTTTTCCCTCCGTTATCTCTTTTTCAATTGAATTATACCAGTCATCTTTGTCATCTGGTTTAATATCTATAATATTTATTTCTTTATCTGGAATTGCTCTTGATAGTGCATCCGGTACAATATTATCTTTACCCTTTCTATATATTACCTCGAAATCAAACTGTTGCAACCTCATTGCCCATCTAGCCAACCTTCCATGTGGATCCTTATTCTTGTAAAGCCATTGCAAGGCGCTATGATCAGTTATAACCTTAAAGTGCGTGCCTTCTATGTACGGCCTAAATTGTTCAACCGCGTGAATCACACTTAGTAACTCTCTTTCGGAAGTAGAGTACTTTGTCTCTCTTTCTGAAAATTTTCGGCTAGAATACGCAACTGGTCTTTCAATACCATCGCGAGTTTGAAATAAAACAGCGCCCGTACCTTTATTTGAGGCATCGCACTGTATAATAAATTCTAAATTGAAGTCAGGACAGCTCAGTACCGGAATAGAAGTTAATGATGTTTTTAGATCAATGAAAGCACTTTCGGCTTCTGCGTCCCATTTAATTTTCTGACCTTTATTCAAGCCTTTAATAAGATCGTGTAAAGGAGCAGCAACAATTGCAAAGTTCTCCACAAAACGTCGATACCAACTCGCCAGTCCTAGAAAACGTTTTAACTATGTATATGTGTTTGGTCTTGGATAGTTCAAAATGGCACTAACTTTTTCTGGGTCTGTTCTTAAACCTTCCTTATCAACAATATAGCCTAAGTACTTTAATGAAGGACGAGCGAACTGGCACTTCTCAAAATTTACTGTGAGACCTGCTGAGAGTAACTGCTTTTTAACCAAAGTCAACGACTTAATGTGATCTTCAAAAGTCTTACTACATACCACAATGTCATCCAAATAGGCAAAGATTTTACCTTCATGCTCAGGTGGAAATAACTTGTCCATTAGCCTCTGTTGCGTTTGACTT
>CAVLGL010000137.1:21903469-22122082 GCA_963668995.1 Parnassius mnemosyne
TTGACTTGCATTTTTAAGACCGAAAGGCATAACCTTGAATTGAAATAAACCCTTACCTGGCAAACCAAATGCTGTTTTTTCTTTACTCGTAGTTTCTAATGGTATTTGCCAAAATGCCGATTTTAAGTCAAGAGTTGATAGATACTGAGCATTCTTTAAACTGTCCAAAATAGACGTAACTCTTGGCAAGGGATAGGAATCATTCTTTGTTGTCTTGTTTAGTTGTCTACTATCTAAACATAATCTATTAGAGCCTGATGCTTTTTTTACTAAAAGAACCGGTGATCGCCACGAGCTAAACGATGGTTCAATTATGTCTTTTGCCAACATTTCATCCACTTCCTTTTCTAATTCCTGCATGATATGTGGTGAAAAGGGATATTGCCTTTGAGTAACGGGCATGTGTTCTCCTGTATCAATGAGGTGCTCTATTAAGTTCGTTCTTCCTATACCCTCGCCTATAGAATACTTTATATCTTCAACCACTAAGCCTAAGGTTTTCGATTGATCCTCTGTCAACTCATGTCTTGATTTAACCGAATTGCTTATATTTATTATTGCTAATTCACCATTAGATAATTTTTGGATATTTTCATGTTTAATGATATCTTCTGTATATCCAATGGTAAGATTAAAATGATCAAAGAAATTCATACCGAAGAGGAGATCATGTCTTAAATTATCCATAATGTAAAATTTCACCACTTTATACCGTTTCATAAACAGTATTGGCAAATAAATTACTGATTTTATATTGTAGGATGTTCCATCTGCCATGGAAATACTCAACTGAGGTATTTCATGGATTGAGAATCCCAAAACCATGAATTTACGACTTAAGCCTCTAGAAATCACCGAAGATGTGGCCCCTGAATCAAGTAATCCCAAGAAAGATTTGTTTAAAATTTTAACAAGAGCGTAATGACGGTTGTCATTACTTTTTGATACGATATTGCATAACTGGCCAGTTTCAAAGTAATGAGAAACAACCTTTAACCAATTCTGCCATTCTTCATCTTTAAAATCTGAAGCTGTCTTGGAGGTCATTTGGCAGGAGTAATGACCTCCTGTTTTTCGTTTCCCGAACATGTGCAATTTTTTACCGTTTGGCCAAATTTGCCACATTTATAGCAAAATAACCTTTGACGAGGGAGCGTACAATTTTTAAACGTATGACCAGCAACAATTCCAGCATTTTATATTTTGTAGGCCAAAATTTCTTACATTAAATGTCGATGCTATTTTTGTCACTTCATTAACTTCCGCAAGAGAGTGTCCTTGATATGCTAGGTCCGGCTCCAGAGTAGTACTAGTGTTTGTTGGTTCTTGGAAGTTTTCACAGTTAGTTCTTGTGCGTTCTAAGACTCTTAACACCGATGTTAATTCTGATACGGTATTAAACTGATCTCTGCAAACTGCAAGTTGAAAATATGGCTGTATATTCTTCAATAAGATGGAAAGTTTTTGTTCTTCATTAATTTTCTCTGGAAGTCTGTTAAACATATTCTGCATAACAGCTAGATAGATAGCAATCTTTTCTCTCTTACCTTGAGTTCTCTTCTTTATTTCTTCTAATAACTCGTCCTGATAATAGGGTCTCTGAAAGGTAACTAAAAGAAGGTTTACCAATTCCTCCCAACTGTTCACGTACTCACGGTTAGCTCTAAACCATATAAGCGCCTCACCTTCAAAAAAATCCACCGCATATCTCCATAAATCATTAGTATTAGCATTACGTGCTTCCCTAAGTTCAGCTATCCTTTCCAGGAAGGCATTAACGCTTACGTCACCCTTGCCGGAAAATTTAACGCCCCAATCTTTAATAGGCACAAGTTTTCTAAAACCTAACTCATTTTCTACAATAGATTGATATGATATTTTCTCAGGACCTTCTTGCATTTTAGGAAAACTCCTATCCTTTGAACTGTAACTTGTTTCTGGCTCTATAGTTCTGTGCCTTGACTGTAAATCGATATGTGTGAGTATATCTATCGCTTCTTCTCCAAGACTGCAATGGAGTATTTCTTTATCCTTTTTAGAAATCTCTGCTTCACTCTCACTTTTATCTTCATCCTTCACATCCGTTGTAATTACTGTCTCGTAAAATATTTGAACATCCTTACATAGTTTTATATGACGGTCTATGTCTGATTCACTAGGGATGATTAGTGTGACCCGGTTAAGCAAGTGTTGGAGGCGCGAAGCTAGCCGTTTTTTTATATCACCATCAGGATCTTCATCGAAGGCCGATTTTAGAAATTGCAATTTTTTTTCAAAAATTTCAATCTGGGACAGGGCGTCCTTCGTACAACAAGACGGGACAACTACGTTTATACTGGAATCGCCTTCCCGCTCTCTTATAAAAATTTGTTTAAGGACTTTACGCATAACTTTTACTGTTTCTAAGCCCCGAATACCACGGCAAGCTAACTCAAATTCAAGTTCATCCTTCAATAAATCATGGGCATCAATCTTGTCCATTTTATTTTAAATGAAATGTATATTATATATATTTTACGAAGATATATTTTTTTAGAGAAAGTAAACAAGATGTTTCCTAGACCACATGTAAGTACACAAAATGATATCATATGACACAATAGTCAATAATATAAATTATAAGGCAATAACTAACCAATTCACACAATTGTTTCAAGGATCTTTACCCGTGGGCGCCATTTGTCATGGGTCTACTCAAGCCCTAGGGGTCGGGGTCCAGGCAAGATAAGAAACAAATGTGCGGTGTTTTTGGTATAAGTTATTTAATTGTAACATAAAAGCCTACAACAACTCAACACTACAAAACAATTAACTAAATAGTTTTAACCATAAAAAAACTGCAAATTATCCTAACTCTAAGATATGTAAGCACTAAAATTTTAACTAATTCTACAGCTACGCATTAAAAGAGCCTACTCCTTTTTAAAAGGCCGGCAACGCATCTGCAATTCCCCTGGTGTTGCGGTTGTTCATGGGTGGCGGTAGTCACTTACCATCAGGTGAGCCGCATGCTCGTTTGCCCCCTCTCCTATAAAAAAAAAAAAAAAAAACTAGAAAAATAAAATGAAATATAATAAAACATAAAATTTACCACTAGCTCTTTTACTTTAGTAAACAAGACTTATAAATAAAGTATCATTACAAAAAATGCAAACTTAATAAATAATAAAAGAAAAAGCAAAATCATAAAAATAAATTTCAATATTTTTATTCGGAGGTTTGAACCATGAATTTGAAGAAGTCGCCCAATGTACTAGGCCGCTATCCCGATAGGCTATGCCTGCCGATGACGTTTCAAATCAAACTAGGATATAGTATCACCTCTCTATGTCCTCATGTTTTATGACGAAGTAGATTTTCTAATAATTCTTTGCCAGAGATATAGGAAGGCGTATGATCACAATTAACTTAATGGGCGTTTCCACAGACTTAAATAAGTGCATAATCTAAGAATACTATCGCAAAGTTACTCAGACTACAACATAAGAAATACTATTAAACACTTACCCCGTTGCACCTCTAAAATTAACGTTCCACGAATAAAATATGTATTTAAATAATACAAAATTAACTGATACACAGCTATAATATGAACGTAAACTTTTGTGCATCAAACTTCCAATGTCTGACAAAAATTCCCACTTCTCGCGATCGCGACTGCGGCCCTCCGCTGTCCGTAACCAATTCCTACCCTCCAATATTTTTCCAAGTTGAGAAACATGACCCATCTCAATTATGACGTAAATCGTAACATTATTTTTTTATCATCACAAACTCTTCATGCAGCATATTGGAAGACGTTTTCAAACTTCTGGACTGGAAAGGTTACGGTATCAACATCAATGGCGAGCACGCACACACATACACACACATACACACACACAGACACACACACACACACACACACACACACACACACACACACACACACACACACACACACACACACACACACACACTTACCTTAACTTAACTTAACTTAACTTTATTTTTTGTAATAAACTTTTTCCTTATTAATTATGTAAGTACTTTTAAATATTAAAAGCTGTAAAATGGGTTGAAGAGCGAGGCATACGCAATACGAGTATGGAAATTACTCTCTGGGGTGTCTCAAAAACATGTATAATATATTTTTGAGAAATATAAGTATTTATAATTATAAAATTAAAAAACAACTTTCGATTTGCCGACGACTCAACGACCTCAATTATGTGGGAGACATTCCCAACGGATAGGTCTTAAGATGAACATGGACAAAACAAAAATCATGTTTAACGTCCATGTCACACCTATGCCGGTAGTTGTTGGGAGCACTAAGCTCGAAGTTGTTGACGAATATGTTTACCTAGGAAATAATCCGACTAAGTAAATCCAACTTTGACCGAGAGGTCAATCGACGGATTCAACTCGGCTGGACAGTGTTCGGGAGATTACGACATATCTTCTAGTTAGACATACCTCAGAATCTCAAAACAAGACTTAAAAACGAGGATATCCGCAGTAGAACCAGAGTAACCAACATAGTCCAAAGAATTAGTATGATGAAGTGGCAATGGGCCGGCCATATAGCTCGAAGAACCGACAACCGACGGGGAAGAAAGGTTCTCAAGTGGCAGCCTCGTACCGGCAGGCGAAGTGTACGACGTCTCCCCACTAGAGGGAGTGACGACCTGGTAAGACATGCAAGAAGTCGATGGATGCAGGTGGCTTGGGACCGTGCTTTGAGGTATTCCTTGGGGGAGGCCTATGTTCAGCAGTGGATTTGTGAAGGGCTGTAATGATAGTGATGATGATGAAATATAGAATAAATAATATATTAATAAGAATAATTATTTAGTATTCACTACAGTATTCATTAACACTTTTCAGGTGGATCGTTTAAAATAAATGTGTATGTATTGTAAGCTGAAATCTTGCAGAGCTGCTCGTAGGCAGAGGCAAAAAAGTATGGATATTGAAGACAACGGTCTTATTATATATATCTCTTATCATTGAAAATGTCCTTTTGACTTCTGCCAATATTATAGATGGACATGTTATCATCAAGTTATTTAGAAAAAATCTTTTGAAATGATGATTGACAATAATAAATACATTTAAATTATACATGTGTTTTATTATCATTCCGTTAACAGTTTAAAATATCTTACATCTTTACTATTTATCTGTCTAATATCTGATAAAAATGACATTACTTAGTCATTTTGATTTTCATGGTGTTTGCATCAGTTAATATATTTTCAAACAAAGTTTTGACACCGTGCCTGTCTATCTGTTCTACTATTAATAGACTACTTTGGAAATTGTGATTTACTACAGTAAATGTAGACGTATTATAATTTGTGTTTTTTTGTCCTTACACAACCAGTTCAAAACATCTTTCTTACTATATACTGTGTGTAGGTAATATTATAAATGTATATATTATCCCTCACTCATCTTGGCTTTAATCGTATTACTTAAATGGTATTTAGGATGTATACTCACAATCAATACATGTAAAAATAGTATCCATGCCACATTTGTGCACAGACAGGAATTATATTTTGCCGGAACTACTAAAAGGATTTTCCATTAATCTTAAAGTACCCATAAATGCTGAATGTAACTACAACTTTGTTTTATACTAACAGTGCACTATTTTAACTTATATTACCTATGAAAACTAATAGAAAATCGCTTTTACGAGTAGTTTGTTTTTAGTTTATAGTAGTATGATTCATATTTTATTTGCTAATTTATCAGTACTGCGCTTAGACTCTGTCAAACTAATATTACTTTCGTAATCTATAGATTATAAGAAATAAATGAACATGCATTTCATTAAAGGTAGCTAAAATTTGTGGTGGGCCCATTCTCTATACAAAAAGAAACTGTCTCCTTTGTGCGTAATATAGAGAAATAATAATAGATTTATATAAGAAAATTAGTTGAATTAAAGCGTATTAATGCCTTTAATTTGTAAATTAAACTATTGTATTAGTTAAGATATTCATGTTTATTAATAAAGATTGTTGCTTTGACAATGTGTGTTAGATATTAAAGATTTATAACTTTGAATATGTTCTGTGAAATAGGTGTATTTTGTAGAATATCATAATATGAGAAATTACGAAGATAAAATTGATGTGTTATTTCCTACTGCATTTTCATAACGATTACAGTGCACTTCACCTGACGGAAAGGCCGGGACCACTCCATAGGGACCCGTAATTTTAGTCTAACCTTTCTTTTAAGAAAGAGCGACAGACTGACTTTGAGTGGCACACGTTCTCAGGGGTCACGCCCACCTCGTTGTACCCGAACCCAACGTGGTGTGATATCAGTTTCTTAGGGCGAAAGATCACTCACCAGTTGACCGCTGTGACGTTTTCAATACGATATATATCAATGCGTTATGATGCAGACGCATTGTATCTATACGAGTGTAACAACACGGGCCATCCGCATACCGGACGGGAGTAGCCATACGCAAGTGTTCCCCTCTGTCAAAATATAAGTCCACGTGATTCTTTGCGTATAATAAAACTAGTTGCAGCCGCACTGCTTACTAGACTAAATCTAGTTGCGCGGCTGAATCGAAGTCCTACAAAAACGACGAATCGTTTAGTTTTTGCTGCAAAAATAGATCTGCCACGTCAAATTTAGAAAAAGATGGCGATATCTTTTTTAAATAGGTAATTTTATTCACATTATTGCTATGTACTTCTTAAAATTACAATAATAACGGTTGTGTTGTTTCGGATTTGTTTACCAATTGATCTGATTTGACTGACTGATCCGAGTCTGCATCCGAGTTGGCGCTGTCACCGAGCAATAATGCTAGAATGTATATATGTGTATAGAATAGAATAGAATTAGGCACTTTTATTCAATATAGATTATTACATAATACTTATTGAAAGTCTTTTTTTATTTACCACGGTTTCGGAAAATACCTCTGTCCTGGGTAGAACCAGCAAGTAACCCAGTGGGAGTTTTTAAGTCACTTATATTTCACTTTACAGTCATTTTTTTTGTACAAATTTTAAATGAGTTTTAAAAGAACCAGTATGGTGGCGATCACCTCATTCTCAGGAGCATATACTTCGATACGATGCGATTATTTCCATAGTCGACTCATACTCGTACATATTATGTAGAAAATGCACCAGTTGACATTTTGTCAATTTCGGCTAAATACCTATCCTAAAGACATCTTTGTGAGAGTAATCGATTACATAAATATTTTTATGCATCTAATTTGTCATACTTGAATTTGTGATGTATAATAATATCCACATCAGTGGGTGTCGTAAGAGGCAACAGAGGTAAACCGAACTAGAAGATAGGCAGTAGAATTTTTCTGATAACAACTAAATAATAATATAAAGTTTGGTTGCTAACTCAAGCATGAAACTATGGCAATCAACCCACCCTTAAAGAAAGTTACAAAGAGATGATCACAGACTCCAGCGGTTCCACTATTCTTGTCCATGGTAGCCCAAGAAGTGTCTTCGTGTTCGAGCTGTGTAAAAACCACTGGTTCGGAATTTGAATTTGAAAAATTCATACAATCTTCAATTCACAATATAAGAATGAGCGGCGGAAACTAATGGTGTATTAATAATTGAAATAAGTCTCTCGTGCTATTCAGTGGAAGTCACTTGAGATTTATGCCTTCAAGATATTGGCAAGATGCCTTACAGCGAGGTTTGAATTTAAATAAATTCTAATTAAGTATTTATTAATTTAATTTTAAGTTTTTTTTTACATAAATTTCGTGAAGACTAAAAATCATTGGAAATATGTGTATTAACGCTGCTTAATACTTATGACAAAGGTTCTAACGACACATGATTTCATATTCACCATGATATAGATTTTTATAGAAAATGCTGCCCACCAATGAGGGATATCGAAGCTGAAACAGTCCTGCAAGGTTTGCTCGAAATGCTATGAAATCGTATCTAGCAATTATATTGTACATATAAGTAATATAAAAAGCACATTGTCAGAAAGATAAATGATTGTTTAAATTAATGATATTTTTTTTAATCGATTAATTGCTATTTTTAAATAAAAAAGGGGTTTAGTGGCTTATGGTGTGGATTTATAAAGTCCGCAAGGCGCAAGGCAAATCTATCATGTGGGAAGCCATTGAATGTGAACTTTAATTTTCTTAAATACTTGATTAGAATAAATAATAGTAGTACGTACTAAAAGTAAGTAGTATCAATTTTTCGTCATGGGTGTCATAGCCGATAGTACTGTCGAAATGTAAATTCAAGATGGCGGCTGCAATAGTTATCAATTTTTTCATCATGGGTGTCATTTTCATGGTTTTCGAGGGTGCTGAAGCCGATAGTGCTGTAGAAATGTAAATCCAAGGTGGCGGCTGCAATACGTATAAATTTTTTCATCATGGGTGTCATTTTCATGGTTTTCGAGAGAGATGAAGCCGATAGGGTTGTCGAAATGTAAATCCAAGATGTCAGCTGCAATAGGTAATAATTTTATCATCATGGGTGTCATTTTCATGGTTTTCGAGGGTGTTGAAGCCGATAGTGTTGTCGAAATGTAAATCCAAGATAGCGGCTGGAATAGGTATCAATTTTTTCATCTTGGGTGTCATTTTCATGGTTTTCGAGAGAGTTGAAGCCGATAGGGTTGTCGAAATGTAAATTCAAGATGGCGGCTGCAACAGGTATCAATTTTTTCATCATGGGTGTCATTTTCATGGTTTTCGAGAGAGTTGAAGTTGATAAGGTTGTCGAAATGTAAAACCAAGATGGCGGCTGCAATACGTATTTATTTTTTCATCATTTGTGTCATTCTCATGGTTTTCGAAGGTGTTGAAGCCGATAGTGCTGTCGAAATGTATTTAAACTACTTTAAAAATTCCGTATAATCATGTTATACTTATTTTTTTTAATGCGCTTAGGCCATGCCCAATTGGATTTACAATTTTTTTTGAATTTTTTTGTCAGCAAAGTTTTAGTCTTTTGGCGACAATCTCTACTCTGTACCACTGTTTGACTACACACTAATATGTGTTTCACACTTGACATTAGCATTTTGAACGTATTAATCCATCCATCCATTCACTTCAGCCTTTTAAATTCCACTGCTCAATTAAGGCCTCCCCCATAGTTTGCCTCATACTGATTTTACAGATTATACCATAGTTGCCACGCTTGTCAGGCAGGTTGGCAACAGAAATTCTATAAAATTTTGAGCTACTATGAGAAAGATGCTGCTGTCTATCTTCTGATTCTGTTTCTTTCTGTTGCCTTTTACCCACAGCCACAGGATAATATGTTAAAACAATTAACTTTTTATATCTTTCTACACTCTTTCTCCATATAAAAACTTTGCCAAATGTTACAGTAATCCGTGCACGCAATATACGAGTACATAAAAATGGGTACAAAGTTGTTTTTTAATTATAATGCATGGATTGAATCAAAATCAGATTATTTATATAGCTTTTCGAATTAATAATAACAAAATAACAGAAATATGTTTTTTTATATAGGTATATGTAACTGTTTTCTCAGGTGTGACTCTAATTATTTTTATTTTTTTGTATTTTATACTTAAATAATAAGAACTATTAGTTCTTCTAGATAGGTGTAGATATTTTAGCCTGAGATTGTTAATTTTTTTAACGCTGACCATAGCTAGGTTGCAAGTTACTTTAGGTTTTAAATATATGTGTATGTGTATGTGTGGCGGCGCTGTCGTCGCGCCACAAGCGAAACACATCGAAGCCTAAATCGCACTAACAAAGTTCCGAAGTTAAAGCAGTATATAGAATAGATCCGAACTACCACTCGGAGCGTTGGGCGCTCCCCGGGTAGAACACCTTGCCCGGCGGGAGATCTCCCCTTTTCCTACCACCCACCACAGTGGTGACCCTGACGTGATATGAACACGCAACCAATAACCTTCGGAAAATACAACTTCAAAACCTTCGTCATCGTACTCAAGTACCCCATTCATTCGCTCCCGAGCAAGATACTGTCTGCATTCTTCACATTCTGCAAGCCATCTAGCATCTTTACAAAGGTTCATCGCAGCATTGGAATAATAATGCTTCCTGTTCCTTCAAGCTACTCTATGCGTTACAGTGCTCGGCATGGCTCTGAGCCTTACTGCTCGCCTCTGCTTCACGGCACTCTTGCAGATTACTTGCCTTCTTCTCGACTCACTGCAGACTACAAGGGAATCCCTGGCACTTGCTCCGGCTCATCGTTCTCACCGGCAGCACTTGCAAGTGACAAAAGACGAGAAAGACATAAAAAGGTTGGTGTCGCTTCGCTGCGAACGTGGCGGTGTTATTTTGCTCCGCGAATTTAATTTTTTTCTGTATGTTAAGAACGTTTAAAATACTGAAATAAGTGATAATTTAGTGAACTTTAAATTTAATGTTGTGTCGAGTATTGTGTTTTAATCTTAAGGTACCTATAAACTTTGAAAATTGCAAGTAAATGTTAACGAATAATTAACCTACTACCGCGCCGTTATAAACTGTGACTTATAATTTTATTACTCGTATAATGTACCCGACGCGACGATAGTGAATCTTTCCCGTGTCGATTGGAAAAAACACTGTTGTAGTCGCAGCGACTTTGTTGCTGTGCCTATTTTGTATCTGGCATTTATTGCTGTGCCAAGATATAATTAATTTAACACGACAAGTACAACTAAAATTATATTAAATATGGATCAAGATTTTATTGAATGTGGTTGTTGTTCTTTAGAGTTTAAAGATAATATTTATAAGCTTTGCAACACATGTTATAAGGCATATCATCTTAAATGTCTAACCAATGATGACGATAATTTGAAAGCGATAAAACATGCTATTGACTGGATCGGTCCATGTTGCATTAGACCTCTCTACGCGACTGGCAATAAGGATAACACACCAGTAAAATGTGAACCTAATATTACAGTACGAGCCTCTAAAAGACAGGCATTGTCATCCCTCCCGGAAAACGAAGGTCTTGTAACACGTACTGAGGTGCGTAGCATTATGGAGGAAATTATTCAAAAGCATATATCAGACCTTATGGTTCAGATGACCAAAGGCGTGCGTTCCATTCTAGACACTGAACTTAAAACATTTCGGGAAGAAATTTGTGACATGAAGCAGAAAATGGATGATATGAATAGAAAATGTGAAGATATTCAAAATAAAAATAATAAGTCTCTGGAAGATACTAAGAGTCTGATTGAAACAAATGCCAAATTGCAGAGTACTATAAAATATCTTGAGATACGCATGAACAACCTTGAGCAGAACGCTCGCAGCAACAACGTCGAAATTCAATGCTTGCCAGAGGAGAAGTCTGAAAATCTTTTCACGGTGTTCAACAACATTTGCAGTATAGTAAAGTGTGACATCAAAACTGAACAGATAAATCGAATAACAAGAATTGCCAAACTCAATCCGAATAATGATCGTCCTCGTTCGCTGATAGTTGAATTTAATAACACTAGAGTACGAGATAGCTTCTTAGCAGCCACAATCAAATTTAATAAAGCTAACCCGGATAACAAGTTAAACTCTAGTCACCTTGGTTTTAATGGTCTTAATACTCCGGTATACGTAACAGAGCACTTGTCAGCTGCAAATAAAGAATTGCATTCAGCGACGAGGAAGACTGCAAAAGAAAAAGTGTTTAAATTTGTTTGGGTGAGAGGTGGACGTACCTTTCTAAGAAAAAGTGAAAATTCAGGCTTTATTCTCATTAAACATTTTGATTCATTGTCAAAACTAGAGTAATTCGCTACTTATTTCTCTTAGTTAATCATAAGTCAAAATATAATGTCATCTACTAATATTAATTCGTTTGTAATTTATTACCAGAATATTAGAGGTCTTAGGACCAAAACACAAACATTTTATCGTAAGTTAGCAACTAGTGACTATGATATAATAGTCTTAACAGAGACGTGGTTAAATAGCAGTATATTGAGCTCCTAACTATTTGATAACCGCTATACAGTATTCAGAAGGGATAGAGAAACGTAAGGGTTTCACGGTGGCAAGGATGGAGGTAGGGTTCTGGTTGCGGTTAAAAAAATCTTATCGTCTGACTGTATAAATGAATGGAATAGTGCATGTGAAGATCTTTGAATTGTGATAAATCTGCCTTTTTCAATAGTTAAAAAGATTGCACTCTGCGCCGTTTACCTCCCGCCACCAATTCAACGTAGCATTTTAGAACATTTTGTTAATAATTGTTACGCGATTCTTGAGAATTTTGACGGACATCTGTGTATTATTGGCGACTTTAATATGCGTAATATAGATTGGACGCAGGTTAATCACCACTCAAGCTACTGCACCACCAGTCTTTGCCAAACATTAATAGATTTTACTTTTGTTAATAATCTAAAACAAATTAACAGTATAATTAACTCTAGAGATAAAATATTGGATCTAGTTCTTACAGATATTGATAACTGTACTGTGTCTCCTGCTTATGATGTTTTATCCAACATCGATCCACAGCATCCACCTATATGCACTTATATTGCATCTGATGAAACTGGAAAACTTACGCCTAATATGAGTGTTCTTAAGTATAATTTTTATAAGGCTGATTACGAGGTAATAAATAAATATATTATTAGTTTGGATTGGAACTCAATCTTCTCCCTATGCACTGACGTGAATAGGATGTTAGAAATATTTTATGATACTATAAATGAAGTCATTAAAAATTTGTTCCAATTAAAAATGTTAATAGCCCCAAACGTCACCTCCAATGGTTTAATAAAGTGCTGATTGCAAGACTAAAGGAAAAAAGTAAAATTAAGCTTAAGTATAAAAAATACAGTAACCCTTTAGACGAAATTGAACTACAAATTTTAAGTCATAGATGCGATAAGTTAATTAGAGAGTGTTATAATAATTATATTGTTAACATAGAGAAAACGATTAGGCAAAATTCAAAATACTTTTGGTCATTTGTCAAAAACAAACGTGGAGGGTCTAGTGCCTATCCCAGGTCTGTGATAGATGGTATTACTATAGCAAATAATGGCCACAGCATTTGTGAATTGCTTGCTGCAACTTATTCGAGGGTCTATGGTGAAAATCCAAAAGAAGGACCCCATTATGAATTTGAAAATCTTAGAATCATTGATAATGGGCGTTCATGTTTTTCCAGTCTTACCGTTGATCTCAATGTTATTGTTAAGAAACTCAAAACTTTAGATATTACTAAAGGTACTGGTGCCGATGGACTAGTGCCAATATTTCTTAAAAACTGTGCTGATAGTTTAGCTTTTCCTTTGTGTAAAATTATAAATAAGTCATTTATTACTGGAGTGTTTCCAGATCTGTGCAAGCTTGCAAAGGTAGTACCAGTCTTTAAATCAGGTAATATTAGTATTGTTTCGAATTACCGGCCAATCTCGATACTTTCTACATTAGCGAAGCTTCTTAAATCAATCGTCTATCCTTATATTCAAACCTATTTTCGACAATTTATCGACTCTCAGCACGGTTTCGTGAAAAATAGATCAACTTTAACTAATCTTGTAACTTTTGTCGAAGATCTTGTAGATGCCATTGACAATAGAAATCAAGTTGATGTTATCTATACCGATTTTAGCAAGGTATTCGACAAAGTTTCACATTCAATTTTGCTAAGAAAATTAAACTCCTATGGATTCACAGGAAAGATTTGGAATTGGTTTAAGTCTTAATTAAGTAACCGTACTTTCTATGTAGTCTTGGATGGGTTTAAATCTGATACTTACGATATAACATCTGGTGTGCCGCAAGGATCACATCTTGGACCCATACTTTTTAATATTTTCATTAACGATATAACTGATAGACTTAAAGATTTCTCGTAAAATTGTTGATGATTCCGACGTAGTACTATTTCAATCTGATTCAAATAGGCTGTCACACTGGTGTTAAAATAACTCAATGAACTTGATTGTAAATAAATGTTTCCATATTAAATTTTGTTGAAATCATAACTTTATAAGGTCGCATTACATAATAGATGATTCTATTTTAAGTGAAGTAGATACTGTTTTAGACTTAGGGGTAGTGTTTGACCGCAAATTGACATTTATTCCACATGATGATCATATTGTCAAGAAAGCATCGAAAATGTTAGGATTTATTATAAGAAACGGTAAAATTTTTCGCAGTTATCAAACAAAAAAAATATTATATAATGCCTTTATTTGTAGCACTCTTGAGTATTGTAGCGTAGTATGGAGACCGCACTATGCTACCCATTATTTGCGGCTGGAAAGGATACAGAAGAGATTTCTTTGGCACCTGGCATACTCTTCTGGAATGGGATAAAGGGGCTTCTCTTACTTTTACTCCCACAGACTAAAACATTTTAACATGGACTCTCTTGAAAAACGCAGAGCTATTATTGATCTAACTTTTATTTTCAAAACTATAAGAAGTGAAATAGACTGCCCCCAACTTCTATTTTACTTTAAATTTAGGGTACCCAGGACACTCCCGCGTGCTCCCATTCTTCCACTTGCCCCTCCATTTCGTAGAACTGTGCTTGGTAACAACTCTCCTGTAGCTAGGTTAAGTAAACTTTATAATGGGGTCAGTAGTCGGACAGATATAAATTTTGTTTCCTCGTGCAAGTTTCGCAAGTACTTGTTAGATACAATTTTAAATTTTTTTTTGTATCTTTATTATACATAATATCTATATCACTGGTTGTTTTGTTTTAAAATGGTTTAATAATTTTTTTTTCTTAACATAATATGTAAATTAAGATTTTAATTATGGTTTAGCGGTGTTTACTTGTAAGTAATTGTGCAATTAGTGTAAGACTTTATTATACATTTAGATTTAGTATGTTAAATTGTGACAATTGTAGGTAAACCTTTTTTAAATAAATAAAATAAAATAAATAAAATTGCGTAGTATGGCATGCATTACACACCGGCATATCGTTCGCGCTCTTGCCCTTACGCACACAGCATGCATTCCCCACCGGCATTAAGAACGCACCGGCAATCGGAATGCAGTATCGACCTCAAGTCTGAGCATGGGGTGATGTGGGAGCGCTGTCGTCGAGCCACAAGCGAAACACATCGAAGCCTAAATCGCACTTACAAAGTTCCTAAGTTAAAGCAGTATATATAGAATAGCTACGAACTACCACTCGGAGCGTTGGCCGCTCCTCGGGCAAAACACTTTGCCCGGCGGGAGATCTCCCCTTTTCCTTCCACCCGCCAAATATGTATACACGCATATTATATATTGTCTCCATTCCCTAAGTCTTATAGGAATCTGTCACGACTGGGAGTAATCAGGGTCGGGACCAACGGCCATCAAATTAAATTACACTTGATGCAGATGCTGTCGACGTCTTGTTGTTTATATGATTGGCAACAACTAATACGGCCAAAAATTGTAACCGATCTCCTATTATTCGATTTCGATTCCCTATAACACTGAGTAATACCACTGACTAAATTTATAAGTAAGTACTACCCGTAAATTTTTATGCTCGTAGAGTTTTCTACGAAAGAAGCCATACCAAAATCGTAAAGTAGATTCATTAGTCTTACTCTCTTCTCATGCACCGTCGATATTATGAACCAGGACGCTAACATTTGCATTATGTTAGGACTCTATTCAAAACTTGCTCGAATTTTCTATTCACTCGTGTGTAAAAATCATCGTAAATAACGAAACTGCAAACAACTGGGAATAGCTTTTTACAATATAAATTCAATTTCATACATAAATTACGTAAAGTTTTCAATTTATTTTTTGCAATACATTAATGTAAGAATAATAATTATAATATAATGTAGTATTTTTTTATTCTTTGTAGAGTTACATCAACATAAAACAATGCAATTAAAAATTAGATACTAAAAGAAAAATGCTTTGTCGTACTTTCATTCAGGAATACAAAAAATTTTATAGCCTGATAAATAAAATTAATACTAAAAATAAACATATAAGAAAATACATAATAGTTACGCAGTATTATTTTAAATGAAGTAGTTTATATGAAGGAAGGCTTTTTTTATAGGTTAAGGGCGACAAACGAGCACACAGTCCACCTGATGGTAAGTGGTTGCTGCGGCCCATAGACATCGACATCTACTCTCGATTACAAATCAAAATGCAGATGCGTTGTCACCCGTGAGGACGAAGATGGAATGCCTCATTGCCAGTAAAAAAGGGTATCCGGTTCTCTACACTCACCATATGAAACACAACAGCGTTAAGCTGCTATTTTACGCTGGTAACCTGTGATATTGCCGTGTAGTGCCGGTTAAGAATATTCACTACCCCATATCTTCCCTTGGGTATCGTAAAAGGCGACAAAGGGAAACAGGTAGCAGATAGGCAGCAGCATCTTCCTGATAACAACAAACTAACGCTCGCCAAGCGTGGCAACTATGGCAAATACCCCCCTATGATGAAAAAAAAACGGCCCCGAGTCACCGGCGGCCCCGCTATTCTTGACTACGGTGGCGACAATGGTAACGGCGGGGCAGGGGGTGCTAAGAATCTCCGGTGGAGGTTCAGTTGCCACCTAAGACGACTCGACCTGGTAACATACAACGCACGCACCCTTAGGACTGACGAGAAGATCGTGGAGCTGGAAGAAGAGATAAACAAGTTACGCTGGCATATTATTGGATTATCCGAAGTCCGATGAGAGGGGGAGGACACGGTAATTCTCGAATTCGGTAACTAGCTCTATCACCGGGAGGGCAACCATCTGTACCAAGGAGGTGTCGGAATTATCGTCCACAAGTCTCTCGTTAACAACGTTGTAATGATTGAGAGTGTGTCGACGAGGGTTGCGTACCTTATACTCAGAATCACCAAACGGTATTCGCTGAAGGTCAGAAAGGTTTACGCACCAACCTCGGCACACCCCGATGAGGAGGTGGAAGAAATGTATGAGGATATCTCTAGAGCCATGCATTCCTCCAAAACCACTATACGGTGTTAATGGGAGACTTCAATGCAAAACTAGGCACAAGAGAGAACGGTGTGCTGAAAGTAGGGAAATTTGGAATAGGGCAACGGAACTCAAGGGGCCAGCAGCTGGCCGACTTCAATGAAAAAGAGGGCCTCTTTATGATGAAATCTTGCTTCCAGAAGCGGCCCCAGAGTGCCAACGGTTCCACAAAAAATGACATTGACTTTATTATGACGAACAGACGACAACTGTGCAGTGATGTCTCCGTGATCGCGAGGGTGAAAACTGGTAGCGATCACCGAATGGTTAGAGGCACACTGAACCAAAACTTTAAGTTGGAGAGGTCTCGTCTAATGAAGTCAACGCACCGTCCCCCTTGCGCTCTGTTCTAAAGTCCCGAAACCTTTCAGCAAAATATAAAACCGTGTGCAGTGCCTAGAAGACTGCAATGAAGTGGACGATATGGATGACAAGCTCGTGGAAACTGTCCTTGCAGTCGGAGCTAAGTTCTGTAAGACCCGCCGCAGAAGAACACAAAAACTCTCCGATCACACTCTCAATCTCATGGCTGTTAGACGGGAGATGAAGCTACATTCTTCAACAGATTTAACAGCATACAGGCAACTGAACAGACAGATCTCCAAATGCATGCGGCGGGACTTACGCAACTTCAATACAGCTTGTATGGCGATCAAGCGGAACCAAGGCTCCAAAGTCTTTGCCAGATATCTATCTGCCAGAAAGAGCCAACTGTTAAAGCTGAAGACCGAGTGTGGCAGCATTGTTTCCGGGGCACCTGAGATTTTGAGTGACATTGAGAGGTTCTATGGGCAACTGTACACGTCATTGTTGGAGCCACACGCAAGTGTGAGTAACGATCAAAGAGCGAGTCTAATCCGACACTTTTCGGAAGATATCCCGGACGTTAGTCTGAGTGAGATTAGAATGGCTCTCCAGCACCTTAAAAACGGTAAGTCCCCGGACGAGGATGGAATTACAGTGGAGCTTCTGAAAGCGGGTGGAAAACTGGTCCTTCAGAAGCTCTTTAATTCCGTCCTCCATGGTGGAACTACTACGGAGGCGTGGAGCAGAAGTGCGGTGGTCTTGTTCTTCAAGAAAGGTGACAACTGTCTCTTGAAGAACTACAGACCGATGTATCTTCTGAGCCGCGTCTACGTGCTATTTTCGAGAGTCATTATGAATCGTCTCACGCGCAGACTTGACGACTTCCAGCCTCCCGAACAAGCCGTTTTCCGAAATGGCTTTAGCACCATAGACCATGTATTTATATACAATTTGCCACTATGTCTGGCGTATGTGGACTATGAAAAAGCTTTTGATTCCGTCGAAATTTGGGCGGTGCTGCTGTCCCTTCAGCGGTCCCAAGTTGACTGTTGGTATATCGAAGTGCTGAAGTGTTTGTACAGTACAGCTACGACGGCTATGCGAGTACAGAACCAGAGTACGAAACCTATCCAATTGCAGAGAGGTGTAAGACAGGATGATGTTATATCCCCGAAACTTTTCACCGCTGTATTTGAAGACGTTTTCAAGCTTCTGGACTGAAAAGGATACGGTATTAACATCAATGGCGAGTACATCACTCACCTTCGATTTGCCGACGATATAGTTCTTATGGCAGAATCGCTGGAGGACCTAAACACTATGCTCAAGACCTCAATAGTGTCTACCAACGAATAGGTCTTAGGATGAACATGGACAAAACAAAGATCATGTTTAATGTCCATGTCACACCTCTGCCGGTAGTTGTTGAGAGCACTAAGCTCGAAGTTGTTGACGAGTATGTTTATCTGGGACAAATAGCCCGCCTAGGTAAGTCCAACTTCGACCGAGAGGTCAATCGACGGATTCAACTCGGCTGGGCAGCGTTCGGGAAACTACGACACATATTCTCGTTAGACATTCGCGTGTTGCCAGTGATGACTTACGGATATGACACGTGGTCCTTCTTTGCTGGCCGTATGAGGAAGCTCAAGGTTATGGCTTAAAACATTTCACTTTAAACTTTTACTCTACACTTTAATGGTACGTGAAAGTCGTAAATAGGACAAAAAAACTTCATCAAAACATTTAACATCAAAACATAACGCGAGCCGTGTCATAGTCTTTCACCAACGTAATAACTCTCACACCATTCGAAGGTTATATGTGGACGATTACAGGGACTTTATACCACTTCTGATGTCAGAGAATTCAACAGAGGATCACAATTTTGATCTCGAAAATATATCAGGGTAGCGTTTGTTGTTGAAAATAATAAAAGTGTGAGAGCGGATGTTCAACTTGCTCTATTGCTTACACAATAATTCATTATCAGTAACAAGACAACGTAACGCACTATACATTCAGTATAGTGAAATTACAGTTCGACCACACCGTAACACGTCTCCGCCACAATCACTCACCAGTGTAACATGGGGTACGTAATTACATGATAACACCAAAATATGTAAACCAACAGCAACACTACTTTTCTTCAACACTTCCACATTAAATATATATATATATATATTTATTGTGGAACATATATATATATATATATATACATATAGTCTGTAGTCTCTTCTTGAGATACCCACGAGACGAAATAGGGTAATGGATTTCCTTATGCTGCTACCAAACACCAATTTTCTTATTATAATTAAATAAAACGACTCTTATGGTCATAGTCTTCCCTTACATTTTTGATAAAATTAGAAGCAATGTAAATAAAGGTTGCTTTATATTTCTTCGATGTGAGTTAGGAAGAAAGAAAGAAATAAGTTTATTTAGCATACATTATATCAAAGAAAAATAAATCAAGTGAAACAGATTTTTTTTAATCGTAACAAAACTATTTTTTAAAAAGATAACGTAATATGCACCAAAATGGTCGCCACTCAGCTTTAAGTCACAAATTGAAGATATAAATCAATTCGTAACGCAAATTTTTGGTGGAGGCAGGAGTGTGTGGCAGATGACAAACAACAGCAAGAGAGAAAAAAACAAAAATATAAAATGAAATAAAATGAACAAATCTGTCAAAATTCCATGTACCAGTAATACATTAATAGTGTAGATATAAGAAAAGTTGGTATGCGTACAGAAAAAAAAATGGTGTGTGTGTGTGTGTGAATTAATCACACCAATCGGCTATGTGGTCCAAATCCGAATTGATTTTTTTATTGCTATATTGGTGTCACTGGGTCTAAAATACATGTACAATTGAAGGTCGTCAGCATATATATGATAACTACAGTTTTTTTATGGTGTACAATTATATCTAAACAATACAATATAAAAAGTATAGGCCCCAATATTGATCCTTGAGGTACACCGCTTGGAACTGGAAACGTAGTAGATATCCATTCTGATCCATTGTCTTTATTTATTTTAATAAATTGTGTACGACTAGTGACGTAACTTGCAAACCATTTTATTGTTAAATTATCTAATCCGTAATAATCATTTGTTGCATCCGTAATAATGTTTTGATAATAGTAGATTGATATTGATGGTATCAAAAGCACGGGAAAAGTCAACCAAAACTAACAGAGTACCCTCTCCAACATCTTGTGTGGTCACAATATCATCCAATACAATCATCAGAGTGGTTGCAGTGTTACGAGACTTTCTGAATCCGGATTGCTTTTTAAGCAGGATATTATTAGCCTCAAGGTACTTCGTCATCTGTGTACAGACTACTCTTTCCAGAATTTTTGACATAAAGTGCAGGATATTTATAGGACGGAGCTCCTTATAGTCATTTGGATTGGGTTTTTTGGGAGTCGGTTTTACTAAAGCTATTTTCCATTGCTTTGGAAATACACCTGTTTCAATACATTTGTTAATTATTCTGGTAATAACTGTTAATGTTCGGTGTAAAGTTAACAATATCATGTTCAGAGTAATGCCATCATGACCTTGTGCATTTGTTTTAAAATATTTTATTATATTGAGAACAATTGTTTCATTAACAGTGTTAAGCTTATAAGTGTTAGGCCCAAATCTATCAAATTCATAGCTAGTTAAACGTGATATACTAACTTCATTCTTGCCAGGAAGCTCAAGAAAATAATAATTTATATTACGCGTACTTGGACTACATAAATGAGTTAGTAGTTCAATGTCTTTTTTCTTATAATAAGCAACGTATTGTTTTATATTTTTCAATAAATAAGGGGGTTTCGTACCGTATTAATATAATTATTAAATAAAATATGCAGTTTTTTCAGTATGAATTTCAATGTTTTTTAATTCTTTGTAATATTGTTTATGAATATCAAGTTTCGTAAATCTGCTTTTAGACAGAAACTCGAACAAGCACCATCATTTGTTAGCAAGTCGTGTGTTGGAAAAGCATTTCCAAATAAATATTTTACTGTTCTTTTTTTAGAAAACCCAATACGGGATTTTTCGAAGTGATCCTCACAGATTATATATTGTTGCCTTTTTTATAATCAAAAAGTTTTGAAAATAGATCTTCTCGTCCGACAACATGTTACTCTCTTGTCTTCTGAAATTATAATAAAAACATAGGTTCATGCGTCATAAAATTATAAACATAATTATTCAGTTATGAACATTATAACTATTCAATCACTTATAGGTAATTAGGTACAACTATATTTTCTTTCAATTTCGTAATGTATAAATAGAACGCTGGATGTAGTTCAGCTTAAGGGTGATTTGGTTCATGTGACTAAAATAAATTTTCTGACTAAATAATATTATTATTTTTCTTTTTTCTGACTAAATTATATTTATTAATTATGCTACAAGAACTTTTCTCGCAGTTCTTGCAGTATGGAGTCAACAGCACTGAACAAGTTTAAATGCTCTTTTGAAACTCACGGTTTAATTTATGCTAGATTAATATCAGATTGCGATCCAAGTACTTATAAATAAAATATTAGATAGCAATCCCTATAAAAACTGCAAGATTCAGAAGACCGAGTGTAGAAACCATTACAAAACAAATTGAGAGCACTTACTAAATATACACATATACATATTCAATCAAGGAAACTTTTAAAAATCTTTAAAATTATGAAATTACGTAGATACATGGTGCGAGCTATTAAGCTACGGAAAGGCGAAGAAGTTTCTGACAATCAGAAAATGATCAAAATTTGAGCAGATATTCTGAATGCATTATACTATTTTTTTTTGGTAGTCACTTTAACCATATGAATTAAGAAACCGTACCGTACAGTAGCAAAGCTTCATACAACCGTGCTATGATAGGTACACTACTACAAACTTGATGCGCGAGTGTGCGTGGGCACTGGCGGCTCGTCACGCACATAGAGAAACTGCTTTAAACCGCTTCGGCCAGTGCTCAAGCTCATGGTTTGGTAAGGAATAATAAGCGTCAAATTTTTTTTTTTTAAATATTATTCGTATCAAATGATATATAAAATAGTGTAAATATGGTTTACTGTACTGTTAGTATGAACAATAATAGAACAAATAAAAATATATCATTTTTAACTATCTCAAAGACTTCACTAGGTAAGTAATAACTTACTTACTTATCTTCACGCACAATCCCTGACGGGGTAGCCAGAGAGAACAGATCGCCAAGTGTCACGATCATTACAAACCTCTTTCGCTTCTTTCAGATTCATTATCTTCTTCATACATGCACGTCTATGTATCCGAGTACTCTTGACCCTACCCTCTTCGAGCAATTTGCTCACATGGTCTTCGAAAGTTAGTCTCGGTCTACCTCGACACCTTTTAATATTATCTTTCGTGCTATATATTTTCTTCACCATTCGGTCTTCACTCATTCGCTCAACGTGCCCAAACCAACTAAGCACGCCTTTATCAATTTTTGTGATAAGGTCATCTTTCAAACCTGCCATATTGCGAATCTCTTCGTTTCGCTTTCGGTCGGCCATGGTAACGCCGCACATTTTACGAAGAGATCGCATCTCCACTGCATTCAACTTGCTTTTATGCTTCTTCTGGCATACCCAGGTTTCGCTGCCATATAACAAAGTCGGTACCAACACTGCGTTATGTATTGCAAGGCGTGCACTCTTCACTACGCCTTGCCTTTTGACTAACGCAGTCAGGGCACCATTGACTTTGTTCCCGGCAGCGACACGCCTGTCCACATCTAAATCACATCTTCCATCCCGGCTAAAAGCACTCCCCAAGTATACAATTTCATTTACCTGTTCTAGACATTCCTGATTTACCCATATTTCACACTTCGTTCTCTCTTCGTCCCTTTCAAATACCAGAATCTTAGTTTTATTAGCATTCAAACGGAGACCTTTAAGTTCACATTCCTCTTTCATACACGTGACTAATGCCTGCAGTTCTGCCTCTGATGGTGCAATAAGCACTGCATCATCAGCATACAGCAGACAATTTACTTTTATGTCACCCAATTTCACACCCAAACAGCTATCTTTCAGCTTCTGTAAACAGCTGTCGAGATACAGTATGAACAGTCAGGAAGACATGACACAACCCTGTTTTACGCCCGTTTGGACGCTAAACATGGGTGACAGGTCATGCCCTACCCGTACACAGGCTTTACAGTTACAGTAAAGAGACTGCACAGCCCTTAGCAATCGACCATCCATACCATACCCCGGCAACAGTTCCCACATTTTCTTCCTTACAATCTTATCAAATACTTTCTCAAGATCCACAAAAGCACAGAAAATCTTCTGGTTAGCAGCCAGAACTTTTTCCGTGATCATGCGGAGAGAAAACTTTTGATCCGTGCATCCTCTTGCATTTTTTTTTCTCTCCGATTTCTCTTGCATCCTACGTGTCAAAACCTTCGAGTAAACTTTACTTGCTAAACTGGTCAAGCTGATCGCCCGATAGCACCCGCAGTAAAAATTTGAACATTTACCTTTATATAAAGGCACAATGACTGCGGATCGCCAATCATCCGGGACATCCCCCGTCCGCCAGCACAAATTGCACAGCAGATGAAAGCTGTCCCAGATGCGAGGCCCACCAGACTTAATTCTTTTCTTAGTTTAAAGCATTTTGTTATTACCGATTCCAAATTGAACTGAAGTTATATAGCAAAGAGAATATAATCACTACGTTTATTATAGAGCGTACAAAAAACACATATCGTAACTTATTTTTGTAGTCCTTACCGGCGGGTGTGTGTATAGATAGTGACAGTGTGTGGAGAGGTGAATAGAGGCGACACCATTATTATCAAACCCATTATTTAACCGCACGGTTAGTTTACGTTCATTTTCAAAACTTACGTTCATTCCTTAAACTTAAAACCTCCCTAAATCGGTTAATTTGGACCGGAGAAAAAAACTCATAAAACCTTTTTTATGTAAAATTTTATGTAACATTTAAATTTGATTTTTTTTTGTCAATTTTTTACCGTTTACGAGAAATTGCGAAAAAACACTTTTGACAATTTTTTCAACCCTTGCTGGGTGTTATAGACTCAAGAAGAGTGGAATAGGGTATTGTTCTCCTATAAAGCCAAGAAGTCTGAATTCGTCGTTTGGATTGGCCAGCTCGAAGTCCCATAGAGGATGTCTGGGAAGCTTGAGACGAATGACATCAGTGCAGCCGATATGATTACCGGGGTGTGGGAACGTATTTTGCAAGAAATCATAAGAGATATACTTGCTAGCATGCCCAGACGTATGCAAGCTGTGATTTCAACATGTGGAGGTCACACTACAGGGTTGGGTTTAGAATCAAGTCGCCTGAATTTAAGTAGAGGGCTTATCTCAAGTGCCCCCATTCAATTTTAGCTGCCGGAGCTGCGTAAAATTATTTTCTAAAAATATTCATAAATCACTAATTAATACCTAAAACGGAACTTAGATTACCTACTTTTATTTCTTACATTTGCTAAGTTGACATTGAGAGTAACAGGTATACTCGACTAAAGAGAATATAATCACTACGCTTATACTCGACTTTGCGACTCATGTCATAACCGTCATTCCGTTCATAGAGTACATCGCAATGTAGTGGAAGCCACAATTACAACTGGATGTGCGCAAGGGGATACTGTATTTATACTAAGAATTCTCTTGAGGTCGAATGATCTTCCCTTTGAATTCAAACAACTACAGTTTACCCTCAAAATGCTTTGAGGGTAAACTTTGCAATTACCATAAACCATTGAGTTACATGTACTACGTACTAGAGAAAAAATTCCCAAAGAGAATATAATCACGCTATTCCAAACAAAAAATGTGCGCTACTCTATGTCTTCGCGCATGCGTAGTTGATATATTATTACCTATTAATTCACTTGAACAACAAATAATTTTACTTACTCTACCACTGAATTGTTATTTACGTCCAGGTTTAAACTTTAGTTTGAAATCTCGTATTATTAGCGCCACTCCACACTGCGTGAATATTGAAGCCACATTAGGTGACACTAAAGTACTCGTAAGGTGTACAGATTTCAGTACAGTTCAGTTGAACACAGTGAATGTTCGGAATGCGAAATCTAGTGCGTGGTACATATATATCGATGCCATATACAAATCACAAGTGCAGACATTAAAATTTGCGGGTATAGACTTGAAAGAAAATTGTTTTTCACACGGGCAATTCTATGTGGCTTGCTCACGCGTAAGCTCGCCCAGTAGTCTGATTATTTTGGCATACAGTGATAGATTAGCAAATAGTGTGGTGTATAAAGAAGTTTTGTAGTTTACTAGCTTTTGCCCGCGACATCCAGTTATAATTGTGGCTTGTACCAGCAGACTCTTTTTCACACATGGGCGCGATATAACCGAACTCCACGCGGTCGAAGTCGCGGGCAAAAGCTAATTACTGATAAACTTACAAAATCCTGAGTACAAGACTACCTAAAATTATCCAACAATTTAATAGTAACATTAAAATTGGGTCCGTGCTTATGTGCCTGTTTTGTTTTCTTTGCAAAACAGTATATTTTAGTTTATGAGACAACTCTTATAACTTTAGATCATATTATATAGCATCTAAGGCTCGTAACCAGTGACTGGCTATCTAAACGAATAATGCAGTATATAACAGTTTTAATAATTTCAACAAAACCATTATCAGTTTTTTAGTAAAAAGAAGACCTTAGAGTTGCTTAGTAAATGTTTAAACATGCTTTCTACGTTTCCAAACTAGCGATAGAATACAATGTGTATATTAGATCAAAAAAACCTGCCAAGTCCGAGTCTAAATCGCGCATGTAGGGTTCTGTACCATCGTAAAACACGTTTCAGGAAGGGGAGACCCGTTTAATTTTTAGTTAATTTTTATTTTTATTATTAGTTGTTATAGCAGCAACAGAAATACACATTCTGTGAAAATTTCTACTGTCTACCTATTATGGATCATGAGATACAGCCCGCTGACAGACAGACGGATAGACAGCGGAGGTTTAGTAATAGGGTCCCGTTAGTTACCCTTTGGGTACGGAACCCTTAAAAGATTAAACTAAATTAAATACTTTGACATTAACCTCACCACATAATTAAATAAATTTAATGTGGATTGAAGAAATTAGTAATTAAATATTAATAAAACTCAGGACTATATTTAAAAATAAAGGAAAGAAAATGCCTTTAATTTCGTTGGTAGTCTTGTCGTTTTGAAAGGGTTAAGTTTCATTTATCTTGCGTTGATTGCAAAGTTGTTAAAAACAAAGCTTACGAGCGTCAGTTTTATTTCCGCGCTTGTAGCTTGCAGATACGATGAAACTTTCATCCGAAGCTTTCTCTACTGAGACTGATGAAACAAATTGTGGATTTATGCTATGCTGCTTCGTATTACGTTTTTTTTTAAAAAAAGTTTTTTAAACGAAAATTCATCTGTTTACTATTTATATATTTTTTTCTATGTATATACTAAGTCGGATCATAAGTTCTGTCAAAACCTTATTATTTAAAATTATATAAATACTGGCTAGATGAACTTCACCAATTTAAAAATATAACATCTGCGCTTCCTGAAAATAAAAAAGACACTAATTTTCATTTATTTTCAAATATGGAGTGGTTGAAGAAAAATGATAGAGTAGCGGATATCGAGTTGCACCACTGTGGTTACGCGCTAAAAGAGATTTTCAATATTCTACAAAAATTAGAAATAACACTACGATTTGTTTATCGCACTATCAAACGATTCACTGAAGATTCAAGCTTGGAAGATCGTAAGAGGACCGGCCAACCTCGTACAGTTAGGACACCCGCGATCATCAAAGCAGGGAAGGCGCGAATCCAACGAAATCCTGTTCGTAAACAAAAAATCTTAGCTCTTAAGATGGGCCTAAACATAACCACGGTCAAAAGAGTGATCAATGAAGACGTAGGACTACGAAGTTATCATAAGAAGATCGGACATTTCTTGAAGGAGCTTTTGAAAAAGTTAGGCTCGATAGATTCCACCCTTTTTTACGGCGGTACGCGGGAAAAAAAATGCCGCGAAATTTTGTTTAGGGATGAAAAAAATTTTAACCTCTAAGTAAGTTATAATAAACAAAATGATAAAATGTATGCCCACAACAGTGAAGAAGCCAGCACACGTATTCCGAGGGTTCAACGAGGACATTATCCTTCTTCACTCATGGTTTGGCTTGGAGTCCCATAATCATGCTTAACTGAGATGTTTTTCTGTGAAAAAGGTGTAAAAACCAGAGCCGAGGTGTACCAAAATACCATCCTAACATAAATAGTGAGACCTCACCTCACACCTTTATCAAACAATTTTCAACAACAGACATTGGATATTCCAACGGGACTCTGCACCAGCTCATACAACGCACGGGCACGAATCTCCCAAAACTGGTTGACCGACCGTGGAATTGACTTTATCGGTCATGAATACTGACCCTTTTCTAGTCCAGATTTAAACCCACCTGATTACAAGATATGACAACATTTGGAGGAGAAAGTCTGCGCTAAATCTCATCAGAATTTGGAATCTCTCCGAGTATCTTTAGCTAAAGCAGCGGCAGAAATAAATATGAATGTGGTGCATGCTGCGATTGATGATTGGCCGCGTCGATTAAAGGCATGCATTCAAAGTAGGGAAGGGCATTTTGAATAATGGAAATAATAATTTTATATTGTATTCTTAATTAAATTACCTTTCATTTAATATATAATTTCTATATAATTATCAAAAAGTGTATAGTTAATTTTATAAAAAGTTTTTGACAGAACTTATGACCTGACTCTTTGACTAAGTATAGTTACAATTTAAATTTTATATACTTACATATTTTGGATTAAGAATAGAGGGCATTTTATTCAAATAATTCCGATTTTAGTTCTATTTCGCTAAATATTAATTTTAGTGCCATTAATATCTATCATAGATCTGAATAACTTTTCAGACGTGTATCACAATAACACAAAGTCTTAATAGTTATATTTCATTTAAATTTCTTATACTTTCAGCAAAATAATTAAAGCGTAAATATATTTATTAATTAAATATTATGTTCTTTATGTATATATATTAATAAATTATCGTCAACGTCATGACGTGATGCTTTATTGTACAAAATACGTCAATAGATTATTGTTATTTAAAAATACTTATATCAATGAAAAAATAAAAAAAAATTGACATAGTTAACATTGATTGGTTAAGATTATGACAGGCTGTGCACGAAATTAACTAGAATACCTTAGGAATTAAATATAGCTTACTTTTAGCGTTAAAGACTAGCAGGTAAGCTTGGTAAAATGTATTTACATACATTAATACATAAACTCCCAAGCATATCACGCAGGCATAGCCCAAGACTACAAACTTCCATTGTACACTATCCTAACACGCTGGCTTCTTTCACTACATATCGGACAGATACATTAATATATCGCCAATTTGGTCGTTAAACTTTTGTCTAGGGCGTCCCTTGCCGACTCTGCCACTTAAATTTGCTTTGTAACTCTTTACTCATTTATTCTTTCTACGTGTCCAAAGCATTCCTTTTTTTCTTAACCATACGCCGATCTTATACTCAAGCATTTTCTGAAATGTTATTTTTATGAGGGCTGCCCACTTATTGTTATTTGTGTTAAAGTATATTTTTTACAGAATAAAGATGACAAATGAGCACACAGTCCACGTAAACATAATTCCTTTATTTTTTTTAACAGTAATATTTAACAGATGTTTTAATGAAGGATATCTTCCAAAAATTTGGAAAACCGCTAATGTTATACCAATTCCTAAAAAGGGAACAAAAATAGCCATTGAGAATTATAGGCCAATATCAATACTGAATGTATTAAGTAAAGTAATGGAAAGAGTAGTACATAAAGAAATATACCCGTTAGTTATTCGAAATATTCCCTCCCAACAACATGGTTTTGTACGTGGTCGCTCAACTAGCACTAATTTTTCCATCTTTAGCAATGATGTTCTTAGGGGGATGGATAATGGTCTTCAAACCGATACTATATATACGGACTTTGAAAAGGCTTTTGACCGCGTTGACCATATTATCCTTCTTAAAAAGCTCCAGGAGTTAGGAATACGTGGTAACCTTCTCCGATGGATAAAATCATATCTGCGTAATCGCTCACAGGCAGTCGTAGTAGCTGGGCACCGCTCGAACATTGTGGATGTTCCATCAGGAGTTCCACAGGGTTCGATATTGGGGTCCTTGTTGTATGCGGTATACTTATATGATGTGGGCAATTCTTTTCATTTTGCTAAGTTTCTTATGTACGCTGATGACATGAAAATTTACGCCTACATAAAATCTGAATCAGATGCTTATAAGCTACAAAATGACTTATATCGGTTTTGCAGTTATTGCCGTGATAACCGTATTGGCTTAAATGCATCTAAATGTTTCCAAATTAGCTTTACTCGAAAAAGGAAAAAAAATATAACTCAATACTATTTGAATAACGTACCGTTAGAAAACACTGACAAAACCAAAGACCTCGGAGTAGTTTTTGATTCAAAAATGATAATGTCTGATCATATCTCAGCAATGGTTACAAAGGCTTATAGAAATCTTGGTTTTGTATTACGGGTTTGTCAACCGTTTTCAGACGTAGAATGTATAAAGGTTTTATATTATTCTTACGTCCGTAGTGTCCTGGAATATTGCAGTGTTGTGTGGAATCCAAATTATATAACATACATACACGAAATAGAACGAATACAGAAAAAATTTATTAAGGCCTTGAATTTTCGATCTGAAAATAAAAAATTAAAAAATTATAAAGAATCATGTAACTTCCATAAATTGATGCAGTTGAAAGATCGTCGAACTTTACTGCAGATGCTATTCCTACATGATATCTGCAGTAACAAAATTGATAGCCCCGAATTAAGTTCCTGCACTTTACAACTACGAGCACCTACTAAACGCACTAGACATACTTCGTTATTTCATGTTCCTTCAAGTCGCTCAAATTATGCACAGAATTCTGTAATATGTCGCATACTTAAAAGTTATAATAAAGAATTTTCTTCGACTGACATCTTCCACCAAAGCAAATCAATATTTAAGAAGGAAATTATTATGTCATTAAGCAAGAGATAACACACACACACACACACACACACACATACACACACACACACACACACACACACACATACACACACACACACATACACACACACGCACGCACGCACGCAAGCACGCACGCACGCACGCGCGCACGCACACACAACACACAACACACACACACACACACACACACACACACACACACACACACACACATACACATACATATGTAACATAAATTTCATTTCTGTTAATTATTAATTGTATAGTCTGACAGTATTGTTATTGTTATGTAATATTCTTCTTTTTTTTGCTTATTGCCTGTTTTTATGTTTAAACTTATTTTTAAGATAACTTTTAAAAATCTAAGCACTATATAATTAATATCATTAATTTGTCAATTAACAAGCGATAGTATAAATATTATGTATATAAGGTAAGAACCTGTAATTGGCATTAAGGATTATCTGAGAATTTCTGTTTATATTTATAACGTGCTGTTGGTTCTATGAACAATAAAGAAAAAAAAAAGTTATGTCACTCGAGGTTATGTTTGTTAACATCTCATCATCAGCTATTATTATTTTTATGCAAGGTTTCACGAATAAGTATAATTTTTCATTACCTTACTAACTACTAACTTACTAGCGTACTTGTAAAATACCAGCCATATAATATGTAGACAAGACAACGACAAAATTCGTTTTACTTTTAATGTATCATTTCCTGCTATGGCTATAATGTTACGCCCTGGACGTATAATTTAATGCTCCATTTATGAAAGTGATAAATAATCTTCATCGTTTAGTACTAATTTTTATATTCTGTTTACTAAGAATATGGAAGTAAAAATCATTTTTACACTTTATCATGTATCACATATATTTAGAAATAAAAATTCAGCAAAATACAAGATCAAACTGCGATGAAACTACTAAAAGCTTCCAATGAATATTCTACTGCATTTAAAATTATTTTTGCGAAAACACAATTGTTCGTTGTAATCCTCTCAAAAGCAGTTTAAACCACTATTTTGTCAAATTGCATCCAATTATAACGAAATTAAATTACTTACATTCAACATCATCGGTCCGGTACCTTCATTATAATATTATTATTTAAATGTTTATTTGTCTGTTTTCTTTTGGTTTTGTACGTACCATCACCCGTTTGACGTAAGCTTCTCTTATTATAGATACGATGTACTTTTGATTTGATTTATTTCTGCTTGTGGTAAGCTCATTCCTTTGGTGAAATTTCTTATTAAGGCTTTTATATCATACGTATACCTCTCGGCCAATTATAGAGAAGATTGATTAGTATTGATACCGTCGTAATTTGGGCGGTGTTACAGTCATATCAGCGGTATCACTGTCATTATATCAAAGGGGTGACGTGCAGTAGGGCTACGATGACTATCCGAGTATGGAACTGGAGTACGAAACCTATAAAACACAGATAGGTATAAAACAGGATGGTATTATATCCCCAATACTCTTTGAAAAGTTTGCGGGTACATCATTCACTCTCGATTTGTCGACGATATAGTCGTTACGACAGAATCACCGGAGGACCTCAGCACCACGCTCAATGACCTCATTAGTGTCTCACAGCGGATAAGTGTTTAAATAAACACGGACAAAACAAAGGTCATATCACTTATTACTAACATTTATTAATTTAAATACGAGATTATTATCTGTATCTTTTAAAGACGACAAGATTTGAGACCAGAATAATTATAGTAATAGAACAGTAATAGAAAGATATTAATGACCTATAGAGCGGGCTCCGGTTCACGGTGGCTAGTCTCAACGTCCAATAACCATCTGTGTAGGAGACAATCACATATTACAGGTTTGTGCGAAAGCATAGGTGCATCCTCTGTTTCCTTACTCCATAATTCGATGGGATGAGATAAAACTGCTTTACGTGCTTTCCGAGGCATGGCAGTAAAATACTGTCAACATTCTGATTCCGGACTGCTACTTAAAAGTTTCCCTGAGAAGTCATTGAATAACTTTCGTGGCCCGATTCAAGATTTGAACTAGGGGTCACATGACCAGCTGTCGTGCTTACGAACACTAGACCAACGAAGTCCTCAAGTAGTGCGAATAGAACGATAATGTACTCATAGACCAAGTATGAAAAGGCTTTTGATGCGCTTTATTGCTCTTCGGTTACATCACATAGTGGCATAGTGGACAAGATGGTGTTATAAATTCTTATTAATTTTTAAATTCTTAAGAATTAGTTGCTTTTGGCAGAGCAGTCTAATTGCTTCAAGAAACCTCTCAGAAATGAGAGGTCTCTGTCAAGCAGTAGGACGTACAAATGTGTAACTCTATTATAGGCACTTTATATTAATTTATTATTCATTTGAATATTGTTTCATTTCATGACACAGAAAACGACGTGATCCCTCACCGCTGGCCGTATGTGGAGCTTAAATTCGCTCAGGGAGCTCTGAGAAAGGGATATGTTCGGAAATTATATGCGTGATAGAACTCATAACAGAGATATTCACAACAGAGCCTGTGTAACCGACATAGTCTAACAGATCAGTAAGTTAAAATGACTATGGACTGGCCATGTAGCTCGGATAACCGAATACCGATGGAAGAAAAGGTTTCCAAAAACATGAAGTGACGACCTGGTAAGACATGTACAAACTCGACGGAATGTTGTACAACACAAATTTATCACCATCATCTATTGGTTTTTTTCTTTAAAGCAGGATATAATAGGCTTTTGTTATGCTAAGACGTTGGGATAACCCTCTATGGCTTTATCACTGCTTACTAGAAGGTGTAATTGTAGACAAGCACTGGATTACAATGTAAAAAGGGCAGTTGATTTATAAGGGAATGTGATGATGTTTAATTTGAAGATAATTTAATAAATAGGTGATTCGGCTGAAGCTGATATTTGTACGTTACACCAGTTGTTGTTATTGGTGTTTGATTTTTCCGTCTTTCTAATTTTCTACCGACATCAAAAAGGAGGACAGGAAAGAAAGGAAGGTACACAATTCTACTGTATATTCTTTTCTTTATGTGTTACCTCATAACTGTTTTTGGGTAAACCCATTTCAATGATTCTTTTGTGTATGGATGCTGGTACTATTCATGTAGTCCCATATAAATTTGATCAAGGCCTGACTTATAGTTTTTGAGTTATTACTAATAATTTATATTGAAGTCGGTTGTACAAAAATTTTAATTATGTATACTTAGCTTTTCATCTTTGTTAACTTTCATATAACTTTTAAATCCAAACATGCTGCAAAGAAGACAATGCTATTAACAAAATCAGAAACAAAAACAATTTCAAAGCGACCTTCCCTCATTGTAGCGTCTTTTAGGATTGTATTTGTCTTATTTGCCGTTAGCTCATTGAAGTCAAGAAAAAAACAATGAAGATATGTGCGATATGTCGCTTGGTATTAAAAAAAAATATTCGACTTGAATTTATACTTAAACACTTAATGAAAATTCATATCACCCTAACAGAACATATAAATATCTAGTTTAAATCATAGAAAAATAATGTTACAATAATACCGAAGATTAATTATGAAAGCTAATATTAGGATAAAATAAAACATGAAAAATAAGGATTACATTTATATTCATAATATAGTTCGATTGTTTCACGTTTATATTCGGTCGGGTTATAATTTAGTTGATGAATCTAAGGCTTTATTAAATTAAATGGCACAAACATTTTCAATTGTCTTATTTTACAAAACTACTCGTAATTGAACGTCTCTTGAATAAACTTTTACTGCAAATTATCCGTACAACTTAAAATATTCTGACCAACCAAGAGATCACATACTTAATTCGAAAAACTCAAGCTATCGCATGGAAACTTTTAAAAGGGATTTGTGATGATCGTAGATTTTAAGTTAGACTAAGGATTCATGGATAGTGAGAAACGCTCAAATAATCTGCCTCTTCATACCCGTACATTCATCCTCTTTCTTTAATGATTTATTTTCTGTTACAGCTGTACGCTTGTGGAACTCCTTCCTTCTCCTTCAAAAATCTGCTCAAAGCTGATTATTTGGAATTCTTATAATTCCAATTATATATATTATATATATCAAATCTTTGCGTAATATGGTTTTCTGGAAGAAATCGCTTCCAGAGCAATAAGACCGCCTACTGTAACTTGTTTTTAATTAGTTTTGTTTTTGTTTCAATGTGTATTGGTGCACATTAACGAATGTTTATATTTATAAATTGAAGATCGCATCAAAATAATTTAAAATTTTATAATAGCTTTCATCCCCTATTTTACCTTTAGGGGTGGAGTATTAAAAATCCTAAAATACGTGTTACGAAGTCTCTAATCGAAAGGTTATTGTAATAGTGTTGTCATAGATTTAATTAAAATATGACAGAATTTTAAACAATATTTCATCTTTAATTTTACCCCCTGTTTCCGCCATTTGCTACGGCCTAATGCTTAGGAAATTTGTTGTTGTTATCTAATAAGAGTACTGCAATGCCCATTGCCATTCGTGTGTTAAACGGAGCACAAGTTCTCAAGACACGCAGGTGATCGCACCGCTATATCTCGCTTTATCACCTCGCGCCGTGGTGTAATTTAGGTATTGAACTACACAAGAAAACAGCAAGTGTATAGACATTTTTGGTAACGCAATATTTCATAAAAATCAGTTAAAGTTATTTGGGATGACATCCTTCATCCAAACAACGTGAAACTCAGCCCCTAGAAGCACGAGGCAGCTGAGCGGAAGTCTAGGTGAGTACACATGCCTTCCTTCCCGTCCGTCCTTTAGCCCGAATTCAGGGACATTTGCAGTATCGCGAAATAAGATATTCTCAACGCATCACACAATCCATAGGTTGCCTCATCCAGGCCGGGATAATTGATTTTATCCATATTTTCTGACTTCTCGCCGGATTTATCCAATCACCCCCTTAAGAGTTCTACTCTTAAGGGGGTGATTGGATAAATCCGGCGAGAAAAGTACTGAAACACGTGTTTGTTAGTTTTTAATCTCAAGCCTAAATACTACTTTTATCGATACACATTTAAAAGTCGAAAGGGGCAGATTTTTGTAAAGTTTGAATACAAAAGTCTGCCCCATAGCTAATATAATTTCGTTTTAAGCGTGTTCTCACAACCATGCTAGTTAGTAAGCTATTTTTATACACGCAAACATTATATTCTCATAATAAACTTTAAATATATTTTCGAAATAAAAAAATTCATAAAAACTCTAATAACCCTATTTCCTTCCCTTAAGGGTTGGGTCACAAAAGGCAGCTAATCCACCGGTTTGGGTTATGCGTCTTAACACAAGAATTTTCATACAAACTTAGCACCCCCTCTTTCAAACGTCAAAGATAATATATAAGAAAAATCAATAATGGATACTTTATTATTTTTAATCAAAATTATGTACCCCAGTTTATAAATTACGAAAGACCATTTATTATTTTTTCTATATACAAATTTAAACACTCTCTGGATGCTCGTAAGCGGTTGTTTTGAAAAATCATTAAGTTGCTCGCGGTTCGGGCTGTGTGTTTATAGATAATTCAATCACTCAGGAGATCCTATGTATATATACAGGATTCCACTTATCTTCGTTCTCATATTTCATTTTCTATTGTTCTTCTATAACATCAATCTTAAACTCAAACAAACTTGGACTAGTGGACTATTTAATAACTTTGGATAGCCCTCTTAAAGAGCACACTCCATTATATAATGCTAAAGGGCGACTACAATCCGTGCGTTATTAAAGCTGATGTGCTATCCCATTGACTTAAATCATTAGAAAATGCAGATTTCAAATATTCTCCCTCTTTCTCAAAGTATTTTTCAAACTGTATCCCCCCTCTTCTTGATTTGATTATCGTTTCTTCCCTCGCCCATGTCGAAAAAAGGCTTTTAGGGGCAATATATTTTTCTTTACTATTCTAAGCCAGCGTTTAGCTACAATCCCATCTATTGGTAAGTGGTGATTTAGTCCGAGAAGATTGTGGAGTTGGAAGAAGAGATAGACAAGTTACGCTGGCATATTATAGGATTATCCGAAGTCCGAAGAGAGGGGGAGGACACGGTAATCCTCGAATCCGGCAACTTGCTCTATTACCGGGAGGGCGACCATCTGTCCCAAGAAGGTGTCGGATTTATCGTCCACAAGTCTCTCGTTAACAACGTTGTAAAGATTGAGAGTGTGTCGACGAGGGTTGCGTACCTTATACTCGGAATCACCAAACAGTATTCGCTGAAGGTCATACAGGTTTACGCACCAATCTCGGCACACCATGATCAGGAGGTGGAGGAAATGTATGAGGATATCTCTAGAGCCATGCATTCCTCCAAAACCCAATATACGCTGTTAATGGGAGACTTCAATGCAAAACTAGGCACATGAGAGAACGGTGAGCTGAAAGTGGGAAAATTTGGAATAGGGCAACGGAACCCAAGGGGCCAGTAGCTGGCCGCCTTCATGGAGAAAGAGGGACTCTTTATGATGAACTCTTTCTTCCAGAAGCGGCCCCACAGGAAGTGGACCTGGTCGAGCCCCGACGGTTCGACAAAAAATGAGATTGACTTCATTATGACGACCAGACGACAACTGTTCAGTGATGTCTCCGTGATCGCGAGGGTAAAAACTGGTAGCGATCACCGAATGGCTAGAGGCACACTGAACCCAAACCTTAAGTTGGAGAGGTCTCGTCAAATGAAGTCAACGCTCCGTCCCCCTCGTGCTCTGTTCCAAAGTCCTAAAACCTTTCAGTTTGAGTTACAAAACCGTTTTCAGTGCCTAGAAGACTGCAATAAAGTGGACGATATGAATGACAAACTCGTGGAAACTGTCCATGCGGTCGGAGCTAAGTTCTGCAAGACCCACCGCAGAAGAACACAAAAAATCTCCGATCACACTCTTAATCTCATGGCTGTTAGACGGGATAGATTAGATGAAGCTACATACTTCAACAGATTTGACAGCATACAGGCAACTGAACAGACAGATCTCCAAGTGCATGCGGCGGGACTTACGCAACTTCAATACAGCTCGTATTGAAGAAGCGATCGAGCGGAACCAAGGCTCCAAAGTCTTTACCAGAGATCTGTCTGCCAGAAAGAGCCAACTGTCAAAGCTGAAGACCGAATGTGGCAGCATCGTTTCCGGGGCACCTGGGATTTTGAGTGAGATTGAGAGGTTCTATGGGCAGCTGTACACGTCATCGTTGGAGCCGCACGCAAGTGTGAGCAACGATCCAAGAGCGAGTCTTATCCGACATTATTCCCTATTATATATATATAGATATATTATATCCCGAACGTCAGTCTGAGCGAGATTAGAATGGCTTTCCAGCACCTTAAAAACGGCAAGGCCCCAGGCGAGGATGGAATTACAGTGGAGCTTCTGAAAGCGGGTCGAAAACCGGTACTTGAAGTCCTTCAGAAGCTCTTTAATTCCGTCCTCCATGGTGACTTTACACCGGAGGCGTGGAGCAGAAGTGCGGTGGTCTTGTTCTTCAAGAAAGGCGACAACGCTCTCTTGAAGAACTACAGACCGATTTCCCTTCTGAGCCGCGTCTACGTGCTGTTTTCGAGAGTCATTACGAATCGTCTCGCGCGCAGACTTGACGACTTCCAGCCTCCCGAACAAGCCGGTTTCCGAAAAGGCTTTAGCACCATAGACCACATACATACCCTTCGGCAAATTGTACAGAAGTCCGAGGAGTACAATTTGCCACTATGTCTGGCGTATGTGGACTATAAGAAAGCCTTTGATTCCGTCGAAATTTGGGCGGTGCTGCAGTCCCTTCAGCCATGCCAAGTTGACTGTCGGCATATCGAAGTGTTGAAGTGCTTGTACAGTAGGGCTACGATGGCTATCCGAGTACAGAACCAGAGTACGAAACCTATCCAATTGCAGAGAGGTGTAAGACAGGGTGACGTCATATCCCCGAAACTCTTTACCGCTGCATTAGAAGATGTTTTCAAGCTTCTGGACTGGAAAGGATACGGTATCAACATCAATGGCGAGTACATCACTCACTTTCGATTTGCCGACGATATTGTCCTTATGGCAGAATCGCTGGAGGATCTAAGCACTATGCTCAATGACCTCAATAGTGTTTCCCAACGGATAGGTCTTAAGATGAACATGGACAAAACAAAGATCATGTTTAACGTCCATGTCACACCTATGCCGGTAGTTGTTGGGAACACTAAGCTCGAAGTTGTTGACGAGTATGTTTACCTGGGACAAATAGTCCGACTAGGTAAGTCCAACTTCGACCGAGAGGTCAATCGACGGATTCAACTCGGTTGGGCAGCGTTCGTGAAATTACGACACATCTTCTCGTCAGGTATACCTCAAAACTTGAAACCGAGACTGTACACCCAGTGCGTGTTGCCAGTGATGACATACGGAACTGAGACGTGGTCCTTCACTGCTGGCCGGATGAGGAAGCTCAAGGTCGCTCAGCGAGCTATGGAGAGGGCTATGCTCGGAGTTTCTCTGCGTGATAAACTCAGAAATGAGGATATCCGCAGTAGAACCAGAGTGACCGACATAGCCCAACGGGTTAGTAAGCTGAAGTGGCAATGGGCCGGCCATATAGCTCGAAGAACCGACAACCGATGGGGAAGAAATGTTCTCGAGTGGCAGCCTCGTACCGGCAGGCGAAGTGTAGGGCGTCCCCCCACTAGATGGAGTGACGACCTGGTAAGATATGCAGGAAGTCGAAGGATGCAGGTGGCTCAGGACCGTGCTTTGTGGCATTCTTTGGGGGAGGCCTATGTTCAGCAGTGGACTTGTGAAGGGCTGTAATGATGATGATGATGATTTAGTCTAAGATGTGAAACGTTCTGATTTAACAAAAGCCTATTCAATCATGTCTTGAAGACACACGTTGTAATTGGATAAAAAACAGATGATGTTTACTTATTCCATTCTTTTTCTGTAAACATGATGAACGATGTGGCAAACCATTTGGTTCGAATGCGTGGTAAGTAAACAACGAAAGGTTGGAGGCCGGCCGAACATCTGGAGGGATTATACTAATTTTCAGTTGTTAGTAGGATGACGCTGCTGCCAATATCCTGGTTTGATTCCCTCTGTTGCCTCTTACTACACCCACGGACGATATGGAGAAGTGGATATTTTTACATCGCCATGACATTGTCAAAATGAGAACACCTAATGTCAGATCAACGACATTTCAGCAGCGTAATTTTACAGGATCGGATTGGGACAAACTACGAGAAGAAGCTGTCAATACGGGTTGGAGAGTTCCCATAACGATTTCTCTTTTCTAGAGTCCCCGTGACCATGGCACCCGCAACGTCGGGATTCAAAAGTTAAAATTGAACGCAATGAAATCTGTAAAATTAGTTTCATTTATTGCATCGGATGGTTGTAACAAACGCTTGTACTATTGACGAGTAGGTGATGTGTAAACGACAGTAAGCCATTATGTACCATCCTACAAAGCTTACCCATAATAGGTCACAGCGATCGAGAATTAATATCAAAATTGCTAATTTAGAGCTATTATTGACAATTTTACTATGCGAAAAATACTTATCCGATAAACCAAAACTATTGCCGATTGGTATTAAAATTTGTACGTGGATTTCAATTAATATTTAATAATACGTTCATGTACTATTAATTATGTATTTTGCAAGTTGTTTTAAAGTAGTGTTAGCGTGTAATGCAAAATTAAAAACTATAACATGCGTACAAGAAAGCTGTACCATTCACGTAGTTCATTAAATTAGTGTAGGAAATTATTCTCAAAATTATTTAAAGCCAAGAAATGTCCCTCAGCAATTGATTGACATTATAAACACTCATAAAATGCAATAAGCAGTCAGTAGAAAATAAAAGCAGAACGAAATCATGACACCAAAGTAAGACTCGAAGAATGACTGTTCCAAGCTACTGCTAAAAGAATGGGAGTTTCCAGTTCCACACTAATTTCATTATATTTTCAATTATTTTATACCGTCGTTTATAACATAGTTTATTGAAGTCACTTGCTGAAAAATATAAAATAACATTTCCAGTGATATTAATTCAGCGTCATATATGTATAAGACAAACGTTGAAATTTTCAAACACAGAACCAAACTTTTAAAAGGGACTTAATTGAAAAATAATATAAATTCAGGCTTACAGCCCAACAAACGCTTTTGTGTGAATTATATAAACAATAGACGTATTGGAACACATGCCTTTGTTCCCACCACTTGTTTTTGATAGAACATGTAAAAGAAAAAAAAATCAGTATACAGGCTATGTAATATACGAAATGTTTATTATCTAGGATATAATATTGGTGGATGCTGTAGCCCACAGACATCTTATTCTATCATCAATTAAAAATCAATCACTATATGACTAACTACACACGACACACATAAACGAGAAAAAAATACATAGCTTTTTTACGCTACATATAATTTCGTCCTATTCTTATATATAATTTCTTCCTAATTATTACGTAAAATTTTAAAATTAGGTTCTATAACAATAAAGGGACCAGAGTACACTTGGTTCTTAACTAACTACATATCATTTTTATATTTTCTTTAAATTTTATTTTCTCTTTAGCTATATTTCAAAAATGTCCTGTATCGCTATGCGATTTTTGAAGCCAAAACTTTATTTTTATCAGATAGTTTTCAAAGCTATATATAGTCCAATTGATTTATTTGATAAAATAGTAAAGAAGTAATACGAGTATACCTTATTACATGGTTTACCGAAAACAAGTTCATATGGGGTAAGCTTATTCGCTGAATTGTATAAAACGCTGTATTGTATAGAAAACACCAATATGGTAGCCAAAATCTCCAATCTCTAGAATTATTGTCAGTTTGAATATTCAAACATGCATAAAGACATTTATGTGACTTCTCAATTTTAGCAATAGATTCGTGATGATATGCATAGGATATAGTCTGATTTATATTTAGCAATTTACACAACTTGGACATAATTTTAAAGATAAATTCCGATCCTGTATTGGAGGCGATCTACCGGGGAATACTATACCTTAGAATTATTATATCTACAAAGGGTCGCATTAGAATCGAATAGAATATAATAGAATAATTTTTATTCATTTTTCAGTCATTTTTTACTTTACCACTGGTTCGAAGAAAAAACCTCTGTCCTGGTAAGAACCAGCAAGAAACCCAGCTGGCATTTTTTTAAAATCATATTTTACATTAATGGTTGTAGAAACTATATAAGTACAAAATTTATTTTAGAAACAGCTTGGAAGCGACCACCTCATTCCCAGGGGTTATTATTAACCATGTATTCATTTATACTATAATAACCCTTTTTATACAGTTTCAACTTAACAAAACATTTAAACTTGGTAATAGAGAGAGTCTGTACACTTTCCGGGATCTTGTTGTAATAGCGTATACATTGCCCCAAGAATGAATTGCTGACTCTGTGGAGTCGAGAAACTGGTATCACTAGATTATGTTTGTTCCTCCTTTGTTTTTGTGAACATACATTACCGAAAATATACTGAGAGACCAAAGTTAATGTATTTATTTCTTTAAATTCATCTTTTTTTTTCTTTTTTTTTATAGGAGAGGGGGCAAACGAGCATGCGGCTCACCTGATGGTAAGTGACTACCGCCGCCCATGAACAACCGCAACACCAGGGGAATTGCAGATGCGTTGCCGGCCTTTTAAAAAGGAGTAGGCTCTTTTCTTGAAGGTCCCTAAGTCGTATCGGTCCGAAAAAATCGCTGGTGGTAAACTATTCCACAAGGATGTTGTGCGAGGAATAAAAACATCTTCTAAATCGCACAGTGGTGGACCGCCAATCATCCAGATGGTGTGGATGGTATTGGGAGTTCTGCCGTGATGTGCGTTCGTGAAATTTGGCGGCTGGGATTAATCCGAACAATTCCTCAGAGCACTCCCCATGGTAAATGCGAAAGAAAATGCTAAGAGATGCAAAATCTCTTCGCAGTGCCAATGAGTCGAGCCGATCGGAAAGGACTCGGTCGTCGACGATTCGAGCCGCTCTGCGCTGGATGCGGTCAAGTGGAAGGAGCTGGCACTGGGGAGCCCCAGCTCAGAGAAGGGAACAGTATTCCATCTGAGGCCGAACCTGCGCCTTGTAAAGTTGCAGGCGTTGAGCCGGCATGAAATACTGTCCCGCTCTGCTGAGCACGCCAAGCTTTTTAGAGGCCAATTTGGCCTTCTCTTACAAGTGACCACGAAACTCCACGTTACTCGATATGTCGACGCCGAGGATTCCGATACTGGCTGAGGCAACAAGGGGAGTACCTTGAAACTGAAGAGATACGACAAAGGGGTTCTTTTAAGCGGTAAACGCACAAACTTGTGTCTCCTGAGGATTAAACTGGACTAGATTTAGTCGCCCCCAATCCGAGACTGTATCCATCAAAGACTCGACTTCAGACACAAGTTTGTTCCGGTACTCGGTGACGTTTTCCCGAGAAATATTGGCACGGCCGGTGTATAGAGCATCACCAGTGCTCTCATCTGCATATCAATGAATGCTACCGGCTTGCAACATATCATTGATATGCAGAAGAAACAGCGTTGGTGATAGCACGCAGCCTTGTGGAACACCAGCGTTAATAGGCTTGTAGTCGGAACATGCACCGTCTACAACGACCTTGATGCTCCGATCTGCAAGAAAGCTGGTGATCCAATTGCATAATTTCTCGGGAAGCCCATAGGAAGGGAGCTTCGAAAGAAGCGCTTTGTGCCAAACCCGATCGAAAGCCTTCGCAATGTCCAAACAAACGGCCAATGCCTCCCCCTTGGACTCTACTGTCTCCGCTCATCTATGAGTTAAGTAGACCAGAAGATCACCAGCTGATCGACCCGACGAAAACCGTATTGGTGGTCACTAATCAGCTAGTGATCCTCAAGGTACCGCATGAGGTGGCAGTTTATAACAGATTCCATTATTTTGGAGAACAAGGGGGTGATGGCGATAGGCCTGTAGTTGGACGGGTCTGAGCGGTCGCCTTTTTTAGGGATCGGGTGGACAAAAGCTGTCTTCCATGATTTAGGGACTACACCTAGGTAGTAGGAGTACCGGAAAAGACGCGTTAGAACCGGTGCCAACTCCGGAGCACACGTCCTCAGCACAATTGGGGGGATTCCGTCAGGCCCACTCGACTTGTGGATGTCAAGAGAGAGGAGTGCTCTGCGAACCGAGCGCTGTGAGAACCGCACATCCGGCATGGAGCACTCACACCGCGGGATGGTCGGCGGTGTGTTCCCCCCGTCATTAACAGTCGAGTTGGACGCAAAAAGGGAGCCTAAAAGGTCGGCCTTCTCTTTTGCGTCGTGGGCCAGTCAGTCGTCCTCCCTGTGCAGAGATGGTAGTGATGGCTTACAGAAATTCCTTTGGACAGCCTTGGCGAGAGACCAGAATGACACACACAAAGTTATTCTAGTTCAAAACTTTGAATGTACACTTCAACTAAAACGGGACGGCGCGGTTGTGCAGTGGCTGTTGCACTGTGGGCCGTTGGTTCAAATCCCGAAATCAATTCTGAAGATAAGGATTTTGAAAGTCTATGTGCGATTTATATGCTTCACAATACGGGATATATATCTAATATGAGTATTTACAAAAGTGTTATTCGGAAGAAATACATTTGTTTGTAATTTTTTAGGTTTAATAGAAACAATGTATATTGAGAAAGTGCTTTAGTAAATTGCAAGCAATATATTATTTGTTTCTGATTTAGAAAATATTGTAAGGTATACTTTGTTGAGTGAATTTTAACACAAGGAGCAGCTGTGCAATAGTAAATGCTTTGAATTATAGCGTTCCAGCAGATGGCCGCCGAAACCCGATTGAAAACGACGGCACGAAATGCATATTCTAAATGCCAACGGCTGGACGCTACTGAGAACAGAGCGCTATCCTACAATTTTAAATTAAAAATGTCATTTTACTTGATTTAATTGTTATGTTTTATTCTACTGATTTGTTACGCAACTAGGTACTTATCGTCTAATGCCTTAATCCTCGGTCGAACTGCTGGTTAATAATCATCAATTTATTGCAGCCTGTAGAAATCTACTACTGAACGTACATGGGTTTACCCATAGATAGCTTCATAAAGGGTACATTTTACGTAGTAGAGCTGTGAGGGACTGTAGTGGACTGTATGATTTTAACTGATTGACTGACTAACTGTGTGTGACGACTGATGTTATTTAAGGTAGACTACACTAGGGACTATTTAAGAAAAGATGGTACTGTGGACGATTATATATTCTAACTATTTACAAGCGGCTTTCACTAATCACTAATTAACTATATATACAGAGGGGAGTCTTCAATGGAGTATTCTCTCTTGCAGTTTTCTCTCTTGAGGTTTTCTCTCTTGAGGTCTTCTTTCTTGATGTAATATCTCGTAGTGCCGCTGCCGAAATGAACAGCTCACAGGCCAAAACGCCCTTCTTATATTTCAAAAGAGAGTGTCTCGGCATGTGAGTGGTATTGTAAGATGCGCCGCGCGCTGATTGGTCGGCGACATCGTGTGATCTGCTGGCGGTGTGCGGGGTACGCGGGGCGCAACGGAGTATGAAGGGGCGACGGGGCGGTGGCTCTCCTCGCCGTCCGTAATGGCGGCTCTTCACGTTGGCCAATATAGTGGCGAATGTGTTGGCAGAGTTATTGGCCCAGAATTTGTGATTGCGTCCACACGTTGGAAGGTCGTTCAGTTTGCTTTGGTTCAGGCCAATGTGCGGACGAATTTATTAAAATGATTATTGATGCGCTAATGGCTGCTGCGGTTTATTTATTCACAGCATACCAATATTTTTTTAATTAATTTTCACTATTTTTAATATTTAATAATTTTAATATAATATTTAATATTTCTTTATTATACACTAACGTTATACAGATAAGTAAACTATATAAACATTAAGACACCTAGGCATAGGTATAATTAACACTTTTACAACTAAGGCCTGGAAAATATTCGAAGCCTGTCTATGAAACTGTTGTAAAATTTTATTTAACAAAACCTTTTTAAAAAAGGTTATTCTTATTATATATTTATAGAATAAAACTTAATAATAATAATAATAATAAATAATTTATTTCGTCAAACATTACAGTTACATTATATGATCAGTGATCGAGGTCACCTAGTAAGCAAAATAATGCCTGTAACAGGTGACTTCGCTCTTCCATAGCTAAAAATTACAGTATTATTAACGAAATAAAGTAACTAATAAAGACAGTAAAAACATGATTTTAGTATCCTACTTTTTAATTTGATTTTAATATATAATATATATAATAGATTTTAAGATATTTAATAAATCAATTAATACATCAATAAATAAATTAATACATCAATCACTACAACGTGAATGTGTATAAGATAAGGGTGATCAAAAAGAAATGGAAAAAAGAAAGAGATCAAAAAGATTTGTCCTTATGCAATTTATGTTTCTAAACTGCCTCTACAATACAGGGGAAAATCCTAGTGTATAATTTAAAAAAAAAAAGACTTGTGTTTTACAAACAATTTTCGGCTTGGTAGGGCTCTATAAAGCGAAAAGTTTTTTCATTGGTCATTGTTACTGCCGTTATGTAGACACTAGTTACGATGCGTGCATATAAAATTTAAATCAGGTGCGTGCGATCAGTCTGAGAGCTCGTAGCAAACTAAACGTGCGCCCAACGTGTGGACGCGGCGGCCAATACTCTGCCACAACCCTTTGATCTTTTGTAAAAAACCGACACCAGACGGATCTCGTGCCAACTTGTGGGCCATCGTTCCAATACGTACCAACGTAGCTTAAACACCCGCTCTACACGATGACCATCGTTGTTGGCCAACACATTCGCCAGTGTGTTGGCCAACGTGAAGAGCCGCCGTAAGAAGAGCTATGGTGCAACTATATTAGTAGTATAGTTGTAGCACGAATGAGTCAACAAGTTCCGCCTGCGCCGTTGCTTCCGAGTGACGTGTATACAGATTGTCCGCACGCGCTAACATCCCTACGTTAGTGCCCTTTCCGCGTACCGCGCTTCAATATTAATAATATAACAGTCAAACCTCCCCGCCTCCGGTCGGGGAGGTTTGACTGACCGCTTTTAATATCGTAGACTTGTTTATAAGTTTATTTAGTTTATTTTATTAACTATTTGTTTAATCTATAGTTATTTCTTTCCTTTGTGTAATTATTGTGTTATATATAAGGTTTCTTAGAATACGTTACTTGCTCTTTTCAGAGCAAGACCCTGTTCTTTTGAGAACAGGGGTCCGTACTATCTTAGAAAAGAACGTCCCGTTCTTTTGAGAACGGTGACCCCCGCCCCTACTGTCTTAGATAAGAATGTCACATCTTTAAAATGTCCACCCAAGACCTAAAAGGTTCCCTTCACGATGCCATCAATAGGATCGATGACCCGCAGGCTCTCGCCGCAGCCCTGGCCATTTTGGCTACTCCCGCCCTTCTGTCAAGTCAACCGCCGCCCGTTATAGCGGCTCACCTTAAGTCCCAAAACTCATTCGCTCGTCTCGAACTGGATATGGAATGCTCGTACTTCGACTCCGGTTCCTCTGTATCGGCCTCCCGGAAGAGGCCCGCCACTAAGTCTGGCACCAGGACATCGGAGTCCTCTGACTCCGACGGTTCCGGTGATTCCTCTTACACAAAGGTGACAACCAAGCGCGGCGTAAAACGCTCCGCGAAAAATCGCACCCCCCCCCCCCCCCCGCCTCAGCGGCCCTTGCCGCTGCCGCACCCACCGCAGCTCTCTTGCCCCGCAGCCCCCGCCGCTGCCCCGGCCCTCCTTATGTCGCTAGAAATCCCAGCGCCTTTGAAGCCAGCCTCTCGCTGCGCTCCCGTTCTTGCGAAGAAGCAAGTCTCCGCCTCAGTAAAATCTGCTATGACGCAGGTATAAAATACGACGAAGCTATACATGGGTGTAGCGATTAAAATAGTCCCACAATCCATAGACGATTTTCGCCGCCTTACAAGGCTTTTTACAAATGAACGTGTGTCCTACCACACTTACGCTCTTCCGGAAGAGCGTAAAGTAAGGGCCGTCATCCGAGGCGTCCCGTTCGAACTCTCCAACGAGGAGATCCTTGAGGACCTTAAGTCACAAGGATTCCCCGTTGAGGCTGTGCATAAAATGCACAGCAGAACCGGGTTGAGATACCCGTTAGTGCTAGTTATACTAACAAACGTTCCAGAGGCTAAAACAATCTTCCGGCAAGTACGCACGGTGTGTTGCTTGTCGGGAGTGAATTTTGAGCCACCGCATAGGCGCGGTTTCCCGGCGCAGTGCCACCGCTGCCAGTTGTATAGTCATGCGGCGGCCAATTGCTCCGCCCCACACAGGTGCGTTAAGTGCCTCGACCCCCATAACACGAAAGAGTGTCCCCGGCCCAAAGATGCCGAATCCTCACCCGCGTGCGTCCTGTGCCAGCAAACAGGCCACCTGGCAAGCTACAGAGGTTGCTCGTGCGCTCCTCGTGCTCGACCAAGTAGACAAGTTCCACCGCCGCTCAATGACCGCTCTTTCCCGGCTCTCTATTCAAGGAAGCCCCGTCAGGGCTTCTCTCAGCCACTCCAGGGCTTCTTACGACCCCCTCAGGGTCCCCCTAGGCCCCCTCAGGCCCCTCTTAGGCCCCCTCCGGGCTTCTCACAGCCTTCGCAGGCTCCAGTATTTCCCTGGGGCCCCAAAAAGGCCAACCCACCGCGGACAACCTCCGCTCCGAAACAACAACAGCCCTCAATGGTCGATGACCTTAACACGGTTTACGCCGCGATAAGGAACATCGACATCGGTGAAATCGCTGTATTAGCGCGCAAAATGCGCGCTGCTCGGTCCCCTCAGGACCGTCTCCTTGCTGTTGTAGAGCATAATAATCTTTTGTGTTCATTGTAGGTTAAGTTAACTTAATTAACTTAACAATAACAGAGCAATCTGCTTTGCCTAAATGTCACGGCCGTATCAAGCCTAAAGGGTTATCGCTTGTTTCATTTAACATTCGCGGTTTGCGAAATAACCTCCCAGAGCTTAAGCTCTTCCTTGGAGATCGCGAAGCCGATTTCCTCCTCTTACAGGAAACCAATCTTAAATCTAAGGACATTAAAGGCCTTACCATTAAAAATTATTCTCTTTTTCGTAATGACAGGCCCGACCGCCAGGCCAGCGGTACGGTCATTTATTACAAGAAGACAATTCATTGCTCATACATTAATACTCCACAGCTTACCAATATGGAAGCCACGGTATGCAGGTTAGCTTGACGGGATATCAGTCCTTAGTCATAGCCTCATGTTACATCCCCAGTCGAACCTTCCCCCTCAAAAAAGATTTTGAGGCCATCCTATCTCTAGGCAATTCAGTCATTATGTTTGGAGATTTTAACTCCAAGCATACTGAATGGACATGCCGTTCAACCTCCCATAGTGGCAAGAAACTGCTTGAAATAACGCAGTCTCTTGACATTATTGTCCACAGTCCTCTCGGTGTTACGCACTATCCCGATAACACCGACCACGCCCCCGATGTACTAGATTTTGCGTTACTCAAAGGAGTTTCTCTCAACCTCAGGTCAAACGAGACACTAGATGATATAGGATCCGATCACCGATCGGTCTCCCTTATTCTTGGCCATCAGCTACCCCCCTAACACCCACTAAAACCTTCACTAATTGGAAGGGTTTCAAGGAGTCCCTAGCTAAAGCGCTGGACTCACAGGACTCCCCCATCTCCCTATCGTCAGACTTAGACTTAGACAGTCCCGAAAAAATCGACACCGCGGTCGATCCACTCTCAACCCTTATTAAATCCTCCCTTAAGGACAACGAAAGGGTCGTCCCGATTGCTAATAATAGTGGGCTTCCCCTACATATTAGAACCTATTAAAAGCCAAAAAAGCTGCTTTCTGGAGAGCAGCAAAATATCCCACCCCCGAATATAGGCGTACGGCCAATCGTCTTCAACGAGAACTCCGTTTCCACCTCTCCGAACTTCGAGACATCCAAAGGAGTGAGCTCATGGAGAATATATCTCCCTCACATACAGCGTACTATCAGATGGCTAGAGCCCTCCGTATAGACGCTATCACTCACACTCCCCCTCTTTCCCGCCCCGACGGTACGGTTGCCTTCGAGGACGATAAAAAGGCTGAGTGCTTTGCAGACAGCATTGCCGCACAATGCTCTCCTAGCTCTCAATCTGTCAACCCCTCACATATTCAGGCAGTGGAGGATGAGGTCCGCCGCCGGAACTCACCACCTACAGCCTCTGACCCTATCACTGTGTCCAATGATGAGATCTCATCCCTCATCAAAGGACTTAAGCCCAAAAAGTGGAAAGAGGCAACTGTCATTGGTATTCCCAAGCCAGGCAAGCCTATTAACCTCCCCTCCAGTCATCGTCCCATTAGCCTCCTCGAGGCCATGGGTAAACTCCTCGAAAGAGTCATCCTCACTCGCATGAGTCACCATCTGTTTCTCACAGACGGTGACCCTCTTGTCATCCCCCACCAATTTGGTTTCTGAGCGAAACACTCCTGCCCCCAACAAGTTCACCGCATTGTGGAATATATCCTCGGCGGTTTTTATCCACGTTTTCAAATGACCATCGCGGTCTTTTTCGACATTGCCAAAGTCTTCGATCGAGTCTGGCATGAAGGCCTTATATTTAAACTATATAGAGTAGGTCTCTCTGATCGTCTAGTACGTCTCGTGACCTCTTATTTACAACATGGTACCTTTCGTTTTAGACACGAAGGCACGCTCTCTTCTCAGCGCCCCATCAAAGCTGGTGTTCCTCAGGGATCAGTACTTGCTCCCCTCCTCTACATCTTGTACACCAACGACATTCCAATCCCGTCGAAAGGTGTCCAGCTCTCCCTCTTCGCAGATGACACTGCTCTATAATGTAAAGGTACCACACTACCTTTCACACGGAACAAGATCCAAAAGTCAGTCGATGACCTAGGAGCTTGGTTCCAAAAATGGCGCATCGATGTGAACCCGGAGAAAAGCTCCGCAGTTTACTTCGATTATAAACGATGCCGTATCAAAAATACTCCACCAGTACGTATGTTAGGGACCCCTGTCCCCTGGCGTACGTCTGCTAAATATTTAGGTGTCACCCTTGACACGAGGCTCACTTTCGAGCCTCACGTCAAAAAAGTAACCCGTCTAGCATGTTTTTATCTAGGTAGCCTTAACAGTATGTTGGGCCGACATAGTAAAATGTCACTCCGAAATAAGCGAACCCATTATAAGGTCTGTATACGACCGGTAATGTCTTACGCGGCCCCTATATTTGCGCATGCTAATCCCAAAATTATTAATGAACTTCAAATAGTTCAAAACTTATTCTATCGTCGAGCTACGAACACACCTTGGTACGTCCGTAATGCCGACCTCCATCGGGATCCGGCATAAGAAGCTTAAACAGCTGGTTGCCAGTCTCCAAAGCGGTTTTTAGCGGGTATTACTTAGGTCCCCCGTAGGCAGTGAGTCCCGCATAACCACGACAGACCGTCTGTGCCGGTATGCATAAATGCATTTTCCGCCTCCCTACGTATAGGGTAGCCCTTTTTCCAATTGCTTCTGGGCGCAAAAAAAAAGACGAATGAGTCCGTTTAGCCGGGGAAGGAACCACGCTCTCACAGAATACCAGCGTAAAATAGCAGCTTTTAACACTGCTTTGTTTCGTATGGTGAGTGTAGAGAACCGGAGACCCTTTTTACTGGAAAGATGCATTACATGTTAGTGCTCACGGGTGACAACGCATCTACATTTTGATTCTTTATTTAGGTTATATGTGGATGTCTATGGGTCACAGCAGCCACTTTCCATCAGGTGGTGTGTGTGCTCGTTTGTCACCCTATCCTATAAAAAATGCGTGAGTAGCGTGGAACACACGGTTGAAACGAAGGTCCTTGCGTATTATATTAATAATGATAAACGTAGGTATTATATTATAGATTGCGGAAGTGGTGCCCAGGCCAAGCGGCACTTAAGAGTTTTCATGGACTTTAAAGTATCAATATTTAATAATAAATATATCAAACATTCTATACCTTTTTAATAATAAGGCAATAACCTTAAAACATTTTGAAATAAATGCTTATTTCTAGTTCTCTAAGTTATAGTGGTAGAGTAGCATATTCTCATTTATTTATTTACATAAACAGTATCAAATTATATCAAAAAGCTTCAATAAAATAATGTAAGTAAGCGATGGAATATTATATTATTGATTCACAAATACAAATAAATGAATTACTACCGTCTATTATAATGAAGCGTCATTTTAAATAAAATAATATTTCTTTCATGGCAAGAAAAGAAAAAGTGCGAGGTAGATGAATATTATTCTATCTTACTTCCTTATTTCGCCGCCAAGGCCGTCTACAATATGACACAAGGAGTAGCGACGAAAAAAATCTTACTCTTTTTGTCGCCTAGCTCCCATCCGCCAAACCCGTAACGTCCGATAAGGAACTTCGTTCCAAAAAGTAGCCACGCTTGACAGGCGGGTTGGCAAACGCAGGTTTTTATTTCATAGGTGTTATTAGAAAGACGTTGCTGTGCATCTTCTGGTTTGTTTCTCTCTTTCGCCTCTTACATTACTCTCGACACGATATGGCGTTGCTTATATTCTTTCATAGAAACTATATGATATAATAATACGAATAGTTAAACCATAATTATCTCGCAAGTAAATAGCAATATATTCCCAAAATTTTCAATCGTTACATTTGTGATTTTTAATTAATTAAGTATTTAATTTGTTTGTAACCTCAGTAATAATACAAGGATTGTTGGTATTTCAATAATGTAAACATGAAATGTCTGAACCGGTCTTCAATATTTAAATTTTGTATCACAGTTTTTACGTAGTAAAATTTATCCATGCTGTAGTTATATTACTGGTATAGTTGTAGCACTAGTGGGTCGGCTCAACTCGGGAAGTACCATGCTCTCACAAAATACCAGCGTAAAACAGCAGCTTAACGCTACTATGTTTCGTATGGTGAGTGTAGAGAACCGGAGACCCTTTTTACTGGAAACAAGGCATTCTATCTTAGTCCTCCATTCTGATTCGTAATCGAGTATAGATGTAGATGTCTATGAGCCACAGACACAATTTACAATTAGGTGGACTGTGTGCTCGTTTGGCACCCTTATCTTATAAAAATCACGAAATTTACTTACTATCTTTAATAAAACTAGAAAGCCCGAACCCCTTACGTAAAAATAAATATATATTATATAATAGTTTCACCATGTCCGTCCGTCCGTCCGCGGTTTTCCTCAGAGACCCTAGGCTCTACAAAGCTGTAATTTGGCATAGTAATAGATTACAGCTTTGTAGCACCTAAGGCAAAGTTGTGATATAAAATCTTGAACATTTTTATTTTGGTTACCTCCCATACAGGTGATTTTCTTTGAATAGATCTAACAAAAATATTGGGGGTATGGAACAACATTTGCTACCGCCCTTCTAACTAAGCCACCGTTTTTGAAAATGTTAGTCAACCATATTAGTGGATTAATAAAAATTTCGTTACAATTCCCTCCAAAATGACCTAGCTAAAAACTAGCTGCATTATAACTTTGTTGTGTTATTGTAAACCATAAGAAAACGAATTATTCATTACTACAGCAATAGTTTTACAATTCCTTTGTGGAGTAGGCAGAAAGGATCGATCGTCACGAGCACGATCCTGAGACACCACATTCACTTATTTTTAAGCTAGTAGTTATTGTAGGCCTACAGTTTTAGTGGTGGTACTTTTGGATTACGCGGGCAATCCTCAAGATGGTTTAGGTTAATGGTGGGTGATGGGAAGGTTCATTACGGCCATGTATTTATTTATTTATTTTATTATTTATATAATTTGCATGCCAAAAGAAAAATACATTATACATCAAGTGACGCCACGTGATGGCATAGAAATTTATAAGAGGGTAGTTTTTATTTAAAATACTAAATATTAAATATCAACTAACGTATTTCTTAACACACTAGTCTTTTTCTATAATTATTGCACATACATTTCCTATTTATTCGCATCTTGAAATAATTCACTTAAATTATAATAACTTTTATGGGTAAAAATGGTTTTAATTTTTTTACAAAACACTTATTTTACTTATTTAGTGTTACTTATTATATATTTTAATTACCATCGTATAGGGACCTGTTTTTTTATCATTGCATGCGGCAGGACTTACCCAACTTCAATACAGCTCGTATTGAAGAAGCGATAATACACCGAAGCGGAACCAGGACTCCAAAGTCTTTGCTAGAGATCAGTCTACCAGAAAGAACACACTGTCGAAGCTAAAAACCGAGTGTGGCAACATTGTTTCCGGGACACCTGAGATTTTGAGTAATATTGAGAGGTTCTATTGGCAGATATACACTTCATCCAAGAGAAAGTCTTATCCGACACTATTCAGATGATATTCCGGACGTCAGTCTGAGCGAAATTAGAATGGCACTCCAGCATCTTAAAAACGACAAGGCCCCAGGCGAGGATGGAATTACAGCGGAGCTTCTGAAAGCGGGTGGAAAACCGATACTTGAAGTCCTTCAGAAGCACTTTAATTCTTTCCTCCGTGGTGGCACTACACCACGATAGGATTGGAGCATAAGTACAGTGGTATTATTCTTCAAGAAAGTCAACAATGCTCTCTTGAAAAACTGCATACCGATTTCCCTTCTGAGCCGCGTCTACGTGTTATTTTCGAGAGTCATTACGAATCGTCTCGCATGCAAACTCGACGACTTCCAACTTCCCGAACAAGCCGTTTTCCAAAAAGGCTTTAGCACCATAGACCACATACATATCCTTCGGAAAATTGTACAGAAGTGCTATGAGTACAATTTCTGACGTATGTGGACTATGAGAAAGCCTTTGATTCCGTCGAAATTTGGGCGGTACTGTACTGTCAGTTTATCGAAGTTCTGAAGTGTTTGTACAGTAGCGCTACGATGGCTGTCTGAGTACAGAACTAGATTACGAAAGCTATCCAATTGCAGAGAGGTGTAAGACAGGGATACGTTATATCCCCGAAACTCTTCACCGCTGCATTGGAAGACGTTTTCAAGCTACTTGACTGGAAAGATACGGTATTAACATCAATGGCGAGTACATCGCCATTGATTTGCCGACGATAATGTCCATATGGCAGCACCACTGGAGGATCTAAGCACTATGCTCAATGACCTCAATAGTGATTCCAAGGGATAGGTCTTAAGATGAACATGTACAAAACCAAGATCATGTATAACGTCCATGTCACACCTATGCCGGTAGTTGTTGGGACCACTAAGCTGACGAATTCAACTCGGCTGGGCACCAATCGGGAAATTACAGCACATATTCTCGTCAAAAACCAGACTTTACAACCAGTGCGTGCTGCCAGTGATGACCTATGGAACTGAGACGTGGTCCTTCACTGCTGACCGTATATGGAAGCTCAAGGTCACTCAGCGAGCTATGGAGAGGACCAGAGTGACCGACATAGCCCAACGGATTAGTAAGCTGAAGTGGCAATGGGCCGGCCATATAGCTCAAAAAACCGACAAACAATAGGGAAAAAGTTTATCGAGTGGCGGCCTTGTACCGGCGAACGAAGTGTAGGCTGAACCACCACTAGATTGAGTAACAACCTGGTAAGACATACAGGAAGTCGATGGATGCAGGTGGCTCAGGACCGTGCTTTGTGGTATTCCTTGCGGGAGGCCTATGTTCAGACTATGGACTTGTGAAATGCTGTAATGATGATGATGAGGGGACTTGTTGCAAATAATTCTAATTTTAAGAATTGAATATTCAATTTGTTTTGAGTTCGATTATTTCTTTTGAAAGTGTTTTCATGATCGTATAGATTTGGGTATTTTTTAACGAACTTACAACATTCGGTAATATAAAGAGATGTAAGTGTGAATATACCGAGGTTTCTAAAATGTAGTTTACATGAGTCCGTTTCATCTATATTTGTCATGATTCTGATACATTTTTTTTCAATTTGAAAATATTATCTATGTATGTCAGTACAGTTGCCACAGATGACTGTCCTTATAGACTGAGTTTATACATAATAAAAGATCCGAAAGAGCTATTTCTTTTTTAACGTATGACTGCAAATATAATTTACATTCTAATTTTTGAATGTAGGGTTTTCATTCTAGATTTTTGTCTATTTCAGTACCGCGTAGTATTGTACAGTCGACCGTATCAATCGTAAAGTTTTTGTAGTTATAGTTTAGTTGTAGAGGTCGTTTGTAATAAGTTTTAAACTGGATTAATTTAGTTTTGTTAATGTTCAGTTCTAAATTGTGTAATTCTAACCAATCGTGTATTTGATTGAGTGATGTATTTAATTTTTCATTAAATTCAGGAGTTTATGTAGATAAAAGCAAGATAGACACATCGTCCGCAAAGATAATACATTTTTCTCTTATTTGTTGTGGTAGGTTGTTTATATTTAGAATACAACCTAAGACACTACCTTGAGAAATCTATCCTATAATTAGGATTTTGTCTGATCTGACTTTTTGGATTTTTCCTGTTTTGAAGTTTGTATTATGGATTTCAACAATTTGTGATCAATTTTCCAAACACAGTTTGAACCATTTATGAGCAATCCCGCTCTATCCCCTAAATTTTATCTAAAAGTATTTTATAATTTACTCGGCCATATGCCTTACATGAGTATGTCTAGTAGTAGATCGGTTTCGATCGGGTGTATGTCCTAGGGTTGCACTATCGAGAACTAATAGATGCATAGGCGACTATAACCATTTTTGTATGGGGTTTGCATGTGAATGATTTTATGTTGATTGTATTATTTTCAAAATAGAAAAGTTTTTTAAATCTTTTTTGAATACAACTCTCTTTAAGTCTGCTTGGAAATTAGTCCTTCAGCTCCCATCCTACCATTTAATATGCTTATAGTCCCTGTCAAGAAGGTCCCTTCTAAATTCACGTATAGTGACAGGCAAATACGGAACCCTACCTCTACATGGTGCGTGGCCCGACACGCACTTGTCCAATTTTTTACATTTAGTTTTACATGCATTGTCTAAATAATGTGTGATATTCTTACTCTCGAGTTTCAAGAAAGTGCAAGTTTAAAATATCACTAGTGTAAATATCACAACATATCGAAACCTACTTAACTAGAACAAAGTTCAATATTAAATGAGAAATTTTCATCTGCAAATGCTTGCAATACTTAAAGCAAACAACAAAAAACAACAAAGAAAAGTGTTTAGATAATTTAAAACTTTTAAGCAATTCCCTCTGTTAAACTCTCTGTGGTGTAAACAAAATAGATGTTACATTAAATACTTGTAAAAACTAATGTGCAATACACAATACTAGCATTCAGGATAATGTATATAAAACTCATTTAAATAGTGACGTCAAATTATTGCGCGATTAAATGCATTAAATAATTGCCATTTTGATGCAAGAAACTCGCACATTGTAAATGGGACATTAGGCCACTATGTCAATATATGTCCACCACTTAGGTATACAAGAGCGTGGCTATTTTATGCACGCCGCACGCTCCGCCCCGTCGAACGCTCGTCACTGAGTTACTATTCCATTGAGTTCCTATGTTACTCTAGACTTCTGTGTGGCGTGCGGCGTACTGTTGCCTGAAGCATCGAACCCGCTTTGCTGTACACTCTAATTGAACTAATTGTAGTGATTATAATACGCTCTTAGCACATAGAAGCAGGAATTACAGTTGGAAACACTAACATTTTCAGAGCGGGTATACAGTTTCAAAACTAACAATTTTGAAACTTATGTAAATTTTACCGATTCAATGTAGAGTAAAATTTTCACAAATTTAATTTTAAACTGAAACTTTCGCTACGCAATAGATCATCATCGCAAACTATATTACTATAATAATTAAGCTTAAGCAGTTGTGTTCCATTACAGCCTATCGAAAGTTCACTGGTGAACATAGAACTCCCTCATCGATGGCCTCGTAAGAAGGACATTTGCCATAGTTGCCACTCTTGGCAAGAGTAGTTTTTTTTGTTCAGCTCTTATCAGAAAGTTGCTGCTGCCCATCTCCTGGTTCAGTATCCTTCTGTCGCCTCTTACGACACATACGGGATGCTTTGAATAGTAGATATTCTTACACCACCACTTTTTTTATAGGAGATGGAGCAAACGAGCCTGCGGCTCACCTGATGATAAGTGACTACCGCCGCCCATGAACAACTGCAACACCAGGGAAACCAGGGGAATTGCAGATGCGTTGCCGGCCATTTAAAAAGAAGTAGTAAGTAGTAGTAACCACTACAGGGTTATCCATTTAAGTAGATTTCCTTAAATTATAAGGGGGCCTTTCTACTTATCGCTTACCGTTACTAGGCTGCCACTCGAGAATATTTCTTCACCATCGGTACAGTACAATAAGTTTTTATTGTTTTTTTTTTGTTAAGGATTTACCCCTTCCTCTCACCACACTACCAAGCGGTTAGATATATAGATTAGATAAATTCTAAGATTAATTTGAAACTATTTTGTTAGTTATTTTATCATGACTTAACGTAAAAAAATTGTTACTGACATATTATACGAGTTACCGTTACCGTTGCAGCCAATTAAGACCCCTTCTGTATTCCTACTCTTCAGTTCCAGTTGTCAATATGGGTGGCCCCTATTGATTGCTCGAAAGCGATTTTTTCTCATAGTTACTACGCTTGGCAGACGTGTTGGCAATCTCAATTATTATTATTTTGAGTTGCTATCAGGAAGATGCTGCTGCCCCTTTCCTGCTTCAGTTTATGTCTGTCGCGAATGTAAATAAAAATTATTTAAATTGTAATATGTTTTAGATCTAATTCGGTCATGTTTTCAATTTACTGCAAACACTTGTGATATCCGTTAGAGGTGGTATAAATGTTTTTATTTATACCAGATGTAAAATACAGAAGAACATTGAATATAAATCAAAACAAATTATTACTAAGATATTTTATACACAACTTAAGTGTTACTAAATATTATATTCGTAGTTAGCGAATAAAAATACAGTTAGTTACTGTTAAACGATAATGATGACGGTAAACGTTTCTGATTGAGTTCATTTTTCGAAATTAAATTAGAATTTTTACATTAGCAATTATATGATATCTACCAAAATTTCTATATCATAAGGAGGAAAAAATATTATATGCATATTTAGTAGATACGTAAAAAATGACAGCAATTCAAACTATTGTTTAAATGAAACTAACTTTTACGGATTTATCGCGTATATTGACTTATTTTAAATTGCCGACGTTTCAAGTACTTTACAGCGCCCATGGCCACGGGGGACTAAGGTGTTCGACGTTCCAATATCATAGTTAACCACGGCTACCTTTAGTTTAAAACTATGATGGTGGCATAAAATCATTCGTGTGCTCCTTAGTAAACATTCACTTTTACATCAATCTATAATTTTGTCATTTATTCACATTGTCTCTTTTATTAAGAAGATTACTAAGTCATTATTTGTGAATGTGAAACATCTCCTCCTATACCAGAATGTAGCATCGTTATCAACCGGGTTTCAGAGCCGAGCACTATAAGGTCTTATGGAGCAATGTCGGAGTAATAGTATTAGGGCGTTAGTTGATAAGGTAACATTATATAACAACATGAACGTTTTTGTTAGCTGTTAATAATCATCAAATTCAAAGTTTTAATATTATAAATGTTTGTGAAATATACTGCTCAAAATCCAATCCAATACTGGGCAAAAAACTTAGAGTTCACCTAGTCGGGTTCAAAACCGTATTAGCCAATTGTTCACGTACTTATAGTTTTAATAAATTATATACCTATACCTATATATGTACGTATTTACGTACGGCTATAAGTTTTGTTACACAGTAAAACATAATTAATATTTTTAAAGAAACTGTGTAGTAATAATAATAAGCCTTATACGCAGATGTATCGCGGTATAACTGATTCATTAAAAAATAAACGAGCGAACCTTACATTAGTCGCATATGATGTCTAACATGTGACATAACACCTTGGTTATAAACAACATTAACATAATATCCTGGAAAAAGCTATTTGTTTTCTTTTAATCAAAATTAGAAATATCAATCGAGCAGCGACAGAAATTTACCTCAAAACTTAAAAATGCTGAGTACTGAAATATTTATTCGAATATTTATTTTCAGAAACTTATTATCTTATAAATGGATATAACAGCATACTTCACTACCACCGCGCGCGTTCATTGGTCAAATAAATTAGTGCGCACTTTCTCAGCTTCCTGTTACACACTTCCGTCCCTTTTCACGAAATCATTCCCACAAATTGCAGGAAAGCGAGAGGAAAGATGTTACACATCAAAAACTTTACCATAGTAACCGCATCTCTGGTTTTAATGGCCTTAAATCTCTCTGGTCAAGATTGTATTAATTTATGCATTGTTTCCACAAAGAATTAAGCCACTGCTAGCTCTTAAGATTACTTGAAAACTTAACGTTGTAGTAAAGTTTTGAGCAGGCCATGTTCTTTAGCACTGACTATGATTTGTAGCTATACGGGTCCAGATCTGAAATAGGCGAGGGCCTGTTTAGACCAGCCAAGCGTGGCAACTAGAGCAAATATCAACCTCATCATGAGGCAATCTATGGAGGAGTTCTATGTTCAGCTAACATTAACTGAGCACGATCCAAGCTAGTCTCTTGATACGCATGGGTCAAATATTTATTCCTTTACCACAATGAAGCTTAATGTTTCCTCGTTAGCTGTTACTACTTTATAATTAATGTAGGATGACGGCCCCGTTAACTTTTCCAACAAGTTGCGAGATTTGAGAGAGCTTTGAGCAAGTCGTAAAAAATCATTTGTAAAGATCATATTTCTGTGCCTTCTTCACTTCACTCAGTTAAGCTACGGAAATTGATTTAGGGAATATCGATGGCTTGTTCTAGCACGCTTAGGTCTTGTTTATTATTTAGTGTCGAGTTTCTAGCGAAAATCTTCATTTGACACGATAATATTGTTTTTTGTTTTCGCAAAAGGTTTCGTCGAATTTCAAAATTCTTCTCATTTTTAAAGTCGGTTAAAATTAAATTGTTTAGGTATGGGCGTTTTGTTTTTTAAACCGCTTTTAACATTGCATATGACATATGAATATAGACTATTTTTGGCTTTGTATCCATGATTTCTTCTCCCACGGTGAAGAAAGAGGAACCTAGACGGATGGCTCGAGGTTGGCCTGAGGTGGCCGCCCTGAGTGCGCTTGTTGATCCTACTCTTGATGACTCATTGGTGGAGTTGTGGAAAGAGAAGTGTTGGTTTGGCGAGGTGCTACTCGTTCTATCTCCTACAACTTCGACTTGTCCGGACGGTTGATGGAACCGTGGGGGGAGATGAGTATCGGTATTATGATAAACCGCTACCCCTAACCGTGGCCGAAATGTGGTCGGCGGCGGAGCCAGACTAGAAGTTATCGCCGTGGATGAAACCAGCCACAAACACAACTGTCATTGATTTGCTGGAGTCAGCGGGAGCGGGAGTTCAGAGTTTGATTCTCAACCGATGTAACATATTTATTTCACACTGTAACACACTGAAATTATTTGTTTCAGGTCTAGTTGTATTGTAAAATACGAGTGGCACATAAATAATTTTTCGCTGAAACCGTCTTAACAATAAGAAGCAGGTTATCGACTTTCGAATCGCTTCCGGTCTTATTCGACATGAGAGTTTCCACCAAGCGCCTTGGTGATTTTCACGAAATTCGAAATGCTAATCTTTCTCTTTGAAACTTTTCAAAGCGCAGAATACTTTTCTATGAACTTATAGTAGGTATAGCTAGCAAAATGTTTTAAAAATTTGAGTTAATTTCTTTTAATCCTTAAGGTATTTTTTAAAATCTTTAATTGGATAAATTTAAATTGTTTTTAACAAAGTACTTCGTCTAGTGGAACAAATTCTCAGTAGCAGCCCGGAGTCAGGAAGTTAGCGGAGTTCATCACCGTGCCTCAAAAAGTACGTAAAGCCGTAGATCCTGCGCCTGAATTCTCTCCGGTCGAGTCGGATTATATTTCTATCGGTCGGATTTCATTACAGCTCTATCGATCTATGTGTGTGAAGGAACAGAAAGTGCACCTTGCGAATATACTGGGGCACTGTCCTGTACCGATGGCTAATCTCCATTGGGACTGACCGTCGTGTCCGAAATTCGGTCTGAAAATTAATCGAAGAAAGAATTGATAATTTTTATAGCATTTTTTTATATTTTGAGAAACCGATATGGTTATACCTATATTAAATACTCAAAATAATGACTGTCTCGTTGGTCCACTTCAGTTCGTCCTGGATTCGAAACGCAGGTCAGGCCAAAATCATTTATTGAACTTCTGCTGTCTAAAATTCTCAGTAGCCTCAGTGTTCTCAGTAGTAATTTGGTCGTGTTTCGGATGTTGTCGAATTTCCGTTCCATTTGACTATCAGAGCGAGGAAATAGAGAGTGCATCTGTGTTTACGCACACAGCCGTGTACTATAAACCTGTCCTGTTGTGACTAATTATCGTTGACGTTGGCTGCCGTGAGCGAAATCCTGTCATGGGGACATTGTACCTCTATAAATATAAAAGTCAATTGCTGTCCGCATTAAAACTCGAAATGGCTCGGCCAATTCTGATGAAAATATTTGTTTGTGCTTGACTGGGTCACTGGATAGCTTAGATTCACAATTAAATCCGTTAGGTGACTGTCGAGATCCAGAAATCACCCGTGCAAAGCTGGGGCGCATCGCTTGTATTAAATATATTGTATTAAATATATTATATTTAAGTGCGGAAATAAGTATGTACCAACGTTTCACATCCATTAAAACAATGAAATTCCACCGAAAGACATAACTCGCAAGTATGAATGTTGTTTTTATAAATTAAGAATAATTAACTAACAGCCTCCAACGTCTTACCGTTGGGCTCTCATTCCAATTTCTCTCACTCTCATTCCTGACACTAATGATGGTTAAAGAAAATCTGCCGCTTAATTTTAGAGTGACGATTTAGTACTTTTTGATGCTTTTGAACCTCTGTAATTCTACTAAAATGCAATTGTTGCGCAAAAACAAAATCCTTTTATAAAGATTGAACCTACGTACAAGTGCTGTGTTAGAACAGAAATGCCAGTCATAATAAGTGTCTCGATTAAAAAAAAAACATAAATAATAAAGTAATGCCCAAATACTCAAATGCTACTCAATTGTATGATGCCGAGTCTCGCGCTGTCTCTATCACTTCAAGTCAAAGTGACTGTGACACCACGAGACTTAACGACATCTTAAAATTGAGTAGCATTTGATTATTTTGCCATAAATAGCTATTTAAACACGTTGCTTGCAAATACCAAATAAATAGTATAAAAGTTTCAAATGAAATGGCTTATTAATTTTAGGTCATGTTGAGAACCTATTTTGTAAATTCGTTATTATTTTTACATTATTTTTATTTTGTTTTTCCGTTTGAAGTCCTAAACCATATTTAAATGTAACTTAACAGGAATTTAAGTGTTGCTCTTAGCGTTTTTAGTAGGGATGTTACTGAAAAATAATAATAATAGTTTTGTGAATATAAAAATTATTCCTTTCCAGTATATTATTATATAGCTCAGGGACTAAGCGCTCGTCGTAAATATGATAGTACGTGAGCAATTCGGGTTTTAAATAGTTAATTGCAACAGCGATGATGGGAAACATGGTGAGAAAACACTGGTCTAGTCTAACGAATAATATATGTTGACGTCATATAAACTTCGTCTATGGAAAAATCTAAAATATGAGAGAAGGACTGTCTGTACATTTTATGTCAATGAACACTGATTTCTGAGAAACGCAATTTAATATATTGTAATATTTTAAGTGAAAAGACACATACTACTTGCTTTTCTTGATCTACCGTAGATTATAAGGTGACTACTAGTAGGTACTTACACCATCATCTACAACATAGTCTTGCATGTGCGTATTGCGGTATCCATTACACAGGCATTACATGCCACACCGGAATATCATACGCATTATTTTATAGAATAAGGGTGATTAACGAGCACACAGTCCATCTGACAGTAAGTGCCCATAGACATCTACGGGTACATTTATACTCAATTAAGAATCAAAGTGCAGATGCGGTGTTACCCGAGGACTAAGATGGAATGCCTCGTTTCCAGTAAAAAAGGTCTCCGGTTCTCTACACTCACCCTACAGAACACAGCAGCAATAAGTTGCTATTCTACGCTGGTATATTGAAAGGGCGTGGTCCTCTCAAGCTCTGGTCGTGCGGACCCATTCATGCCATAATATAACTGCAACGTGGCTCTACTACTTACAAAAATCATCAGCATTACATGCACTTGCGCACACAGTTTCCATTATCTACTTACATTAAGCGCGTACACTGACCTGAGTTGCATTATTAAATTACGTTTCGATCAGGAAGTCAGCGCTATCAAAATGCAGATTAGCCAAAATGACGCAAGCGGATCAAAAAATAATCGAAGCTTAAATCATGCTATTCAAGTTTCCGAACGATTCTACGTTATATGAATGAATATACAATAGAAACTTCGGTCAGTATATTAGCTGAACAACTTGTCTGACTATATACATTATTATAGAACTTAATTTCCACTAAAACCTTCACTAATTGGAAGGGTTTCAAGGAGTCCCTAGCTAAAGCGCTGGACTCACAGGACTCCCCCATCTCCCTATCGTCAGACTTAGACTTAGACAGTCCCGAAAAAATCGACACCGCGGTCGATCCACTCTCAACCCTTATTAAATCCTCCCTTAAGGACAACGAAAGGGTCGTCCCGATTGCTAATAATAGTGGGCTTCCCCTACATATTAGAACCTATTAAAAGCCAAAAAAGCTGCTTTCTGGAGAGCAGCAAAATATCCCACCCCCGAATATAGGCGTACGGCCAATCGTCTTCAACGAGAACTCCGTTTCCACCTCTCCGAACTTCGAGACATCCAAAGGAGTGAGCTCATGGAGAATATATCTCCCTCACATACAGCGTACTATCAGATGGCTAGAGCCCTCCGTATAGACGCTATCACTCACACTCCCCCTCTTTCCCGCCCCGACGGTACGGTTGCCTTCGAGGACGATAAAAAGGCTGAGTGCTTTGCAGACAGCATTGCCGCACAATGCTCTCCTAGCTCTCAATCTGTCAACCCCTCACATATTCAGGCAGTGGAGGATGAGGTCCGCCGCCGGAACTCACCACCTACAGCCTCTGACCCTATCACTGTGTCCAATGATGAGATCTCATCCCTCATCAAAGGACTTAAGCCCAAAAAGTGGAAAGAGGCAACTGTCATTGGTATTCCCAAGCCAGGCAAGCCTATTAACCTCCCCTCCAGTCATCGTCCCATTAGCCTCCTCGAGGCCATGGGTAAACTCCTCGAAAGAGTCATCCTCACTCGCATGAGTCACCATCTGTTTCTCACAGACGGTGACCCTCTTGTCATCCCCCACCAATTTGGTTTCTGAGCGAAACACTCCTGCCCCCAACAAGTTCACCGCATTGTGGAATATATCCTCGGCGGTTTTTATCCACGTTTTCAAATGACCATCGCGGTCTTTTTCGACATTGCCAAAGTCTTCGATCGAGTCTGGCATGAAGGCCTTATATTTAAACTATATAGAGTAGGTCTCTCTGATCGTCTAGTACGTCTCGTGACCTCTTATTTACAACATGGTACCTTTCGTTTTAGACACGAAGGCACGCTCTCTTCTCAGCGCCCCATCAAAGCTGGTGTTCCTCAGGGATCAGTACTTGCTCCCCTCCTCTACATCTTGTACACCAACGACATTCCAATCCCGTCGAAAGGTGTCCAGCTCTCCCTCTTCGCAGATGACACTGCTCTATAATGTAAAGGTACCACACTACCTTTCACACGGAACAAGATCCAAAAGTCAGTCGATGACCTAGGAGCTTGGTTCCAAAAATGGCGCATCGATGTGAACCCGGAGAAAAGCTCCGCAGTTTACTTCGATTATAAACGATGCCGTATCAAAAATACTCCACCAGTACGTATGTTAGGGACCCCTGTCCCCTGGCGTACGTCTGCTAAATATTTAGGTGTCACCCTTGACACGAGGCTCACTTTCGAGCCTCACGTCAAAAAAGTAACCCGTCTAGCATGTTTTTATCTAGGTAGCCTTAACAGTATGTTGGGCCGACATAGTAAAATGTCACTCCGAAATAAGCGAACCCATTATAAGGTCTGTATACGACCGGTAATGTCTTACGCGGCCCCTATATTTGCGCATGCTAATCCCAAAATTATTAATGAACTTCAAATAGTTCAAAACTTATTCTATCGTCGAGCTACGAACACACCTTGGTACGTCCGTAATGCCGACCTCCATCGGGATCCGGCATAAGAAGCTTAAACAGCTGGTTGCCAGTCTCCAAAGCGGTTTTTAGCGGGTATTACTTAGGTCCCCCGTAGGCAGTGAGTCCCGCATAACCACGACAGACCGTCTGTGCCGGTATGCATAAATGCATTTTCCGCCTCCCTACGTATAGGGTAGCCCTTTTTCCAATTGCTTCTGGGCGCAAAAAAAAAGACGAATGAGTCCGTTTAGCCGGGGAAGGAACCACGCTCTCACAGAATACCAGCGTAAAATAGCAGCTTTTAACACTGCTTTGTTTCGTATGGTGAGTGTAGAGAACCGGAGACCCTTTTTACTGGAAAGATGCATTACATGTTAGTGCTCACGGGTGACAACGCATCTACATTTTGATTCTTTATTTAGGTTATATGTGGATGTCTATGGGTCACAGCAGCCACTTTCCATCAGGTGGTGTGTGTGCTCGTTTGTCACCCTATCCTATAAAAAATGCGTGAGTAGCGTGGAACACACGGTTGAAACGAAGGTCCTTGCGTATTATATTAATAATGATAAACGTAGGTATTATATTATAGATTGCGGAAGTGGTGCCCAGGCCAAGCGGCACTTAAGAGTTTTCATGGACTTTAAAGTATCAATATTTAATAATAAATATATCAAACATTCTATACCTTTTTAATAATAAGGCAATAACCTTAAAACATTTTGAAATAAATGCTTATTTCTAGTTCTCTAAGTTATAGTGGTAGAGTAGCATATTCTCATTTATTTATTTACATAAACAGTATCAAATTATATCAAAAAGCTTCAATAAAATAATGTAAGTAAGCGATGGAATATTATATTATTGATTCACAAATACAAATAAATGAATTACTACCGTCTATTATAATGAAGCGTCATTTTAAATAAAATAATATTTCTTTCATGGCAAGAAAAGAAAAAGTGCGAGGTAGATGAATATTATTCTATCTTACTTCCTTATTTCGCCGCCAAGGCCGTCTACAATATGACACAAGGAGTAGCGACGAAAAAAATCTTACTCTTTTTGTCGCCTAGCTCCCATCCGCCAAACCCGTAACGTCCGATAAGGAACTTCGTTCCAAAAAGTAGCCAAGCTTGACAGGCGGGTTGGCAAACGCAGGTTTTTATTTCATAGGTGTTATTAGAAAGACGTTGCTGTGCATCTTCTGGTTTGTTTCTCTCTTTCGCCTCTTACATTACTCTCGACACGATATGGCGTTGCTTATATTCTTTCATAGAAACTATATGATATAATAATACGAATAGTTAAACCATAATTATCTCGCAAGTAAATAGCAATATATTCCCAAAATTTTCAATCGTTACATTTGTGATTTTTAATTAATTAAGTATTTAATTTGTTTGTAACCTCAGTAATAATACAAGGATTGTTGGTATTTCAATAATGTAAACATGAAATGTCTGAACCGGTCTTCAATATTTAAATTTTGTATCACAGTTTTTACGTAGTAAAATTTATCCATGCTGTAGTTATATTACTGGTATAGTTGTAGCACTAGTGGGTCGGCTCAACTCGGGAAGTACCATGCTCTCACAAAATACCAGCGTAAAACAGCAGCTTAACGCTACTATGTTTCGTATGGTGAGTGTAGAGAACCGGAGACCCTTTTTACTGGAAACAAGGCATTCTATCTTAGTCCTCCATTCTGATTCGTAATCGAGTATAGATGTAGATGTCTATGAGCCACAGACACAATTTACAATTAGGTGGACTGTGTGCTCGTTTGGCACCCTTATCTTATAAAAATCACGAAATTTACTTACTATCTTTAATAAAACTAGAAAGCCCGAACCCCTTACGTAAAAATAAATATATATTATATAATAGTTTCACCATGTCCGTCCGTCCGTCCGCGGTTTTCCTCAGAGACCCTAGGCTCTACAAAGCTGTAATTTGGCATAGTAATAGATTACAGCTTTGTAGCACCTAAGGCAAAGTTGTGATATAAAATCTTGAACATTTTTATTTTGGTTACCTCCCATACAGGTGATTTTCTTTGAATAGATCTAACAAAAATATTGGGGGTATGGAACAACATTTGCTACCGCCCTTCTAACTAAGCCACCGTTTTTGAAAATGTTAGTCAACCATATTAGTGGATTAATAAAAATTTCGTTACAATTCCCTCCAAAATGACCTAGCTAAAAACTAGCTGCATTATAACTTTGTTGTGTTATTGTAAACCATAAGAAAACGAATTATTCATTACTACAGCAATAGTTTTACAATTCCTTTGTGGAGTAGGCAGAAAGGATCGATCGTCACGAGCACGATCCTGAGACACCACATTCACTTATTTTTAAGCTAGTAGTTATTGTAGGCCTACAGTTTTAGTGGTGGTACTTTTGGATTACGCGGGCAATCCTCAAGATGGTTTAGGTTAATGGTGGGTGATGGGAAGGTTCATTACGGCCATGTATTTATTTATTTATTTTATTATTTATATAATTTGCATGCCAAAAGAAAAATACATTATACATCAAGTGACGCCACGTGATGGCATAGAAATTTATAAGAGGGTAGTTTTTATTTAAAATACTAAATATTAAATATCAACTAACGTATTTCTTAACACACTAGTCTTTTTCTATAATTATTGCACATACATTTCCTATTTATTCGCATCTTGAAATAATTCACTTAAATTATAATAACTTTTATGGGTAAAAATGGTTTTAATTTTTTTACAAAACACTTATTTTACTTATTTAGTGTTACTTATTATATATTTTAATTACCATCGTATAGGGACCTGTTTTTTTATCATTGCATGCGGCAGGACTTACCCAACTTCAATACAGCTCGTATTGAAGAAGCGATAATACACCGAAGCGGAACCAGGACTCCAAAGTCTTTGCTAGAGATCAGTCTACCAGAAAGAACACACTGTCGAAGCTAAAAACCGAGTGTGGCAACATTGTTTCCGGGACACCTGAGATTTTGAGTAATATTGAGAGGTTCTATTGGCAGATATACACTTCATCCAAGAGAAAGTCTTATCCGACACTATTCAGATGATATTCCGGACGTCAGTCTGAGCGAAATTAGAATGGCACTCCAGCATCTTAAAAACGACAAGGCCCCAGGCGAGGATGGAATTACAGCGGAGCTTCTGAAAGCGGGTGGAAAACCGATACTTGAAGTCCTTCAGAAGCACTTTAATTCTTTCCTCCGTGGTGGCACTACACCACGATAGGATTGGAGCATAAGTACAGTGGTATTATTCTTCAAGAAAGTCAACAATGCTCTCTTGAAAAACTGCATACCGATTTCCCTTCTGAGCCGCGTCTACGTGTTATTTTCGAGAGTCATTACGAATCGTCTCGCATGCAAACTCGACGACTTCCAACTTCCCGAACAAGCCGTTTTCCAAAAAGGCTTTAGCACCATAGACCACATACATATCCTTCGGAAAATTGTACAGAAGTGCTATGAGTACAATTTCTGACGTATGTGGACTATGAGAAAGCCTTTGATTCCGTCGAAATTTGGGCGGTACTGTACTGTCAGTTTATCGAAGTTCTGAAGTGTTTGTACAGTAGCGCTACGATGGCTGTCTGAGTACAGAACTAGATTACGAAAGCTATCCAATTGCAGAGAGGTGTAAGACAGGGATACGTTATATCCCCGAAACTCTTCACCGCTGCATTGGAAGACGTTTTCAAGCTACTTGACTGGAAAGATACGGTATTAACATCAATGGCGAGTACATCGCCATTGATTTGCCGACGATAATGTCCATATGGCAGCACCACTGGAGGATCTAAGCACTATGCTCAATGACCTCAATAGTGATTCCAAGGGATAGGTCTTAAGATGAACATGTACAAAACCAAGATCATGTATAACGTCCATGTCACACCTATGCCGGTAGTTGTTGGGACCACTAAGCTGACGAATTCAACTCGGCTGGGCACCAATCGGGAAATTACAGCACATATTCTCGTCAAAAACCAGACTTTACAACCAGTGCGTGCTGCCAGTGATGACCTATGGAACTGAGACGTGGTCCTTCACTGCTGACCGTATATGGAAGCTCAAGGTCACTCAGCGAGCTATGGAGAGGACCAGAGTGACCGACATAGCCCAACGGATTAGTAAGCTGAAGTGGCAATGGGCCGGCCATATAGCTCAAAAAACCGACAAACAATAGGGAAAAAGTTTATCGAGTGGCGGCCTTGTACCGGCGAACGAAGTGTAGGCTGAACCACCACTAGATTGAGTAACAACCTGGTAAGACATACAGGAAGTCGATGGATGCAGGTGGCTCAGGACCGTGCTTTGTGGTATTCCTTGCGGGAGGCCTATGTTCAGACTATGGACTTGTGAAATGCTGTAATGATGATGATGAGGGGACTTGTTGCAAATAATTCTAATTTTAAGAATTGAATATTCAATTTGTTTTGAGTTCGATTATTTCTTTTGAAAGTGTTTTCATGATCGTATAGATTTGGGTATTTTTTAACGAACTTACAACATTCGGTAATATAAAGAGATGTAAGTGTGAATATACCGAGGTTTCTAAAATGTAGTTTACATGAGTCCGTTTCATCTATATTTGTCATGATTCTGATACATTTTTTTTTGCAATTTGAAAATATTATCTATGTATGTCAGTACAGTTGCCACAGATGACTGTCCTTATAGACTGAGTTTATACATAATAAAAGATCCGAAAGAGCTATTTCTTTTTTAACGTATGACTGCAAATATAATTTACATTCTAATTTTTGAATGTAGGGTTTTCATTCTAGATTTTTGTCTATTTCAGTACCGCGTAGTATTGTACAGTCGACCGTATCAATCGTAAAGTTTTTGTAGTTATAGTTTAGTTGTAGAGGTCGTTTGTAATAAGTTTTAAACTGGATTAATTTAGTTTTGTTAATGTTCAGTTCTAAATTGTGTAATTCTAACCAATCGTGTATTTGATTGAGTGATGTATTTAATTTTTCAATCAATTCAGGAGTTTATGTAGATAAAAGCAAGATAGACACATCGTCCGCAAAGATAATACATTTTTCTCTTATTTGTTGTGGTAGGTTGTTTATATTTAGAATACAACCTAAGACACTACCTTGAGAAATCTATCCTATAATTAGGATTTTGTCTGATCTGACTTTTTGGATTTTTCCTGTTTTGAAGTTTGTATTATGGATTTCAACAATTTGTGATCAATTTTCCAAACACAGTTTGAACCATTTATGAGCAATCCCGCTCTATCCCCTAAATTTTATCTAAAAGTATTTTATAATTTACTCGGCCATATGCCTTACATGAGTATGTCTAGTAGTAGATCGGTTTCGATCGGGTGTATGTCCTAGGGTTGCACTATCGAGAACTAATAGATGCATAGGCGACTATAACCATTTTTGTATGGGGTTTGCATGTGAATGATTTTATGTTGATTGTATTATTTTCAAAATAGAAAAGTTTTTTAAATCTTTTTTGAATACAACTCTCTTTAAGTCTGCTTGGAAATTAGTCCTTCAGCTCCCATCCTACCATTTAATATGCTTATAGTCCCTGTCAAGAAGGTCCCTTCTAAATTCACGTATAGTGACAGGCAAATACGGAACCCTACCTCTACATGGTGCGTGGCCCGACACGCACTTGTCCAATTTTTTACATTTAGTTTTACATGCATTGTCTAAATAATGTGTGATATTCTTACTCTCGAGTTTCAAGAAAGTGCAAGTTTAAAATATCACTAGTGTAAATATCACAACATATCGAAACCTACTTAACTAGAACAAAGTTCAATATTAAATGAGAAATTTTCATCTGCAAATGCTTGCAATACTTAAAGCAAACAACAAAAAACAACAAAGAAAAGTGTTTAGATAATTTAAAACTTTTAAGCAATTCCCTCTGTTAAACTCTCTGTGGTGTAAACAAAATAGATGTTACATTAAATACTTGTAAAAACTAATGTGCAATACACAATACTAGCATTCAGGATAATGTATATAAAACTCATTTAAATAGTGACGTCAAATTATTGCGCGATTAAATGCATTAAATAATTGCCATTTTGATGCAAGAAACTCGCACATTGTAAATGGGACATTAGGCCACTATGTCAATATATGTCCACCACTTAGGTATACAAGAGCGTGGCTATTTTATGCACGCCGCACGCTCCGCCCCGTCGAACGCTCGTCACTGAGTTACTATTCCATTGAGTTCCTATGTTACTCTAGACTTCTGTGTGGCGTGCGGCGTACTGTTGCCTGAAGCATCGAACCCGCTTTGCTGTACACTCTAATTGAACTAATTGTAGTGATTATAATACGCTCTTAGCACATAGAAGCAGGAATTACAGTTGGAAACACTAACATTTTCAGAGCGGGTATACAGTTTCAAAACTAACAATTTTGAAACTTATGTAAATTTTACCGATTCAATGTAGAGTAAAATTTTCACAAATTTAATTTTAAACTGAAACTTTCGCTACGCAATAGATCATCATCGCAAACTATATTACTATAATAATTAAGCTTAAGCAGTTGTGTTCCATTACAGCCTATCGAAAGTTCACTGGTGAACATAGAACTCCCTCATCGATGGCCTCGTAAGAAGGACATTTGCCATAGTTGCCACTCTTGGCAAGAGTAGTTTTTTTTGTTCAGCTCTTATCAGAAAGTTGCTGCTGCCCATCTCCTGGTTCAGTATCCTTCTGTCGCCTCTTACGACACATACGGGATGCTTTGAATAGTAGATATTCTTACACCACCACTTTTTTTATAGGAGATGGAGCAAACGAGCCTGCGGCTCACCTGATGATAAGTGACTACCGCCGCCCATGAACAACTGCAACACCAGGGAAACCAGGGGAATTGCAGATGCGTTGCCAGCCATTTAAAAAGAAGTAGTAAGTAGTAGTAACCACTACAGGGTTATCCATTTAAGTAGATTTCCTTAAATTATAAGGGGGCCTTTCTACTTATCGCTTACCGTTACTAGGCTGCCACTCGAGAATATTTCTTCACCATCGGTACAGTACAATAAGTTTTTATTGTTTTTTTTTTGTTAAGGATTTACCCCTTCCTCTCACCACACTACCAAGCGGTTAGATATCAGAAAATGACATTTCGGCAAATACTTTTGTTTTATTTAGTTTTATAGAATTTTCTATCTATTTAACTAACATTACTGTGTCATGTTTTGGATCGGAGGTCAATTTTTCTTTTAGTAAACAAATGTAAGTATTAGAAATTAAATGAAGTAAATTAGAAATTTATAATATTATGTAAATTTTTACTAATTATACGTATTTATGTATGGGGGGACGCCCTACACTTCGCCTACCTGCCTCGTACCGGTAGGCGAAGTGTAGGGCGTCCTCCCACGAGATGGAGTGACGACCTGGTAAGACATGCAGGAAGTCGATGGATGCAGGTGGCTCAGGACCGTGCTTTGTGGCATTCTTTGGGGGAGGCCTATGTTCAGCAGTGGACTTGTGAAGGGCTGTAATGATGATGATGATGATGATGATGTTATTTTTATTCTTGAATTTTCTAAGAAATTCGTAAGACACAAAAAAATTACGTGCAACATTATACTCGTTTCCGAATGATACCCAAATTATTTAAACGATTCAATTGCAATATTATACCTCTGAATTCCAAAAGTAACAAAAAACAACATTAAAACGTAACATGAGTATGAAAGAATAATTAACTGAGCTTTATTCGGAACTGAATTCACAATTCGAACCTGACTCTCAAAAGATTAAACAGGCCTGAAACGGAAATAATTATTGCCTCTTGTTTTTATGTTAAAGCCCTTTATCTCGGGGAAACAATTTTTGTATGTACTAAACTGTATCCGTATTCCGTCACTTTTATTTAACTTTGTAAATTCTAAGATTAATTTGAAACTATTTTGTTAGTTATTTTATCATGACTTAACGTAAAAAAATTGTTACTGACATATTATACGAGTTACCGTTACCGTTGCAGCCAATTAAGACCCCTTCTGTATTCCTACTCTTCAGTTCCAGTTGTCAATATGGGTGGCCCCTATTGATTGCTCGAAAGCGATTTTTTCTCATAGTTACTACGCTTGGCAGACGTGTTGGCAATCTCAATTATTATTATTTTGAGTTGCTATCAGGAAGATGCTGCTGCCCCTTTCCTGCTTCAGTTTATGTCTGTCGCGAATGTAAATAAAAATTATTTAAATTGTAATATGTTTTAGATCTAATTCGGTCATGTTTTCAATTTACTGCAAACACTTGTGATATCCGTTAGAGGTGGTATAAATGTTTTTATTTATACCAGATGTAAAATACAGAAGAACATTGAATATAAATCAAAACAAATTATTACTAAGATATTTTATACACAACTTAAGTGTTACTAAATATTATATTCGTAGTTAGCGAATAAAAATACAGTTAGTTACTGTTAAACGATAATGATGACGGTAAACGTTTCTGATTGAGTTCATTTTTCGAAATTAAATTAGAATTTTTACATTAGCAATTATATGATATCTACCAAAATTTCTATATCATAAGGAGGAAAAAATATTATATGCATATTTAGTAGATACGTAAAAAATGACAGCAATTCAAACTATTGTTTAAATGAAACTAACTTTTACGGATTTATCGCGTATATTGACTTATTTTAAATTGCCGACGTTTCAAGTACTTTACAGCGCCCATGGCCACGGGGGACTAAGGTGTTCGACGTTCCAATATCATAGTTAACCACGGCTACCTTTAGTTTAAAACTATGATGGTGGCATAAAATCATTCGTGTGCTCCTTAGTAAACATTCACTTTTACATCAATCTATAATTTTGTCATTTATTCACATTGTCTCTTTTATTAAGAAGATTACTAAGTCATTATTTGTGAATGTGAAACATCTCCTCCTATACCAGAATGAAGCATCGTTATCAACCGGGTTTCAGAGCCGAGCACTATAAGGTCTTATGGAGCAATGTCGGAGTAATAGTATTAGGGCGTTAGTTGATAAGGTAACATTATATAACAACATGAACGTTTTTGTTAGCTGTTAATAATCATCAAATTCAAAGTTTTAATATTATAAATGTTTGTGAAATATACTGCTCAAAATCCAATCCAATACTGGGCAAAAAACTTAGAGTTCACCTAGTCGGGTTCAAAACCGTATTAGCCAATTGTTCACGTACTTATAGTTTTAATAAATTATATACCTATACCTATATATGTACGTATTTACGTACGGCTATAAGTTTTGTTACACAGTAAAACATAATTAATATTTTTAAAGAAACTGTGTAGTAATAATAATAAGCCTTATACGCAGATGTATCGCGGTATAACTGATTCATTAAAAAATAAACGAGCGAACCTTACATTAGTCGCATATGATGTCTAACATGTGACATAACACCTTGGTTATAAACAACATTAACATAATATCCTGGAAAAAGCTATTTGTTTTCTTTTAATCAAAATTAGAAATATCAATCGAGCAGCGACAGAAATTTACCTCAAAACTTAAAAATGCTGAGTACTGAAATATTTATTCGAATATTTATTTTCAGAAACTTATTATCTTATAAATGGATATAACAGCATACTTCACTACCACCGCGCGCGTTCATTGGTCAAATAAATTAGTGCGCACTTTCTCAGCTTCCTGTTACACACTTCCGTCCCTTTTCACGAAATCATTCCCACAAATTGCAGGAAAGCGAGAGGAAAGATGTTACACATCAAAAACTTTACCATAGTAACCGCATCTCTGGTTTTAATGGCCTTAAATCTCTCTGGTCAAGATTGTATTAATTTATGCATTGTTTCCACAAAGAATTAAGCCACTGCTAGCTCTTAAGATTACTTGAAAACTTAACGTTGTAGTAAAGTTTTGAGCAGGCCATGTTCTTTAGCACTGACTATGATTTGTAGCTATACGGGTCCAGATCTGAAATAGGCGAGGGCCTGTTTAGACCAGCCAAGCGTGGCAACTAGAGCAAATATCAACCTCATCATGAGGCAATCTATGGAGGAGTTCTATGTTCAGCTAACATTAACTGAGCACGATCCAAGCTAGTCTCTTGATACGCATGGGTCAAATATTTATTCCTTTACCACAATGAAGCTTAATGTTTCCTCGTTAGCTGTTACTACTTTATAATTAATGTAGGATGACGGCCCCGTTAACTTTTCCAACAAGTTGCGAGATTTGAGAGAGCTTTGAGCAAGTCGTAAAAAATCATTTGTAAAGATCATATTTCTGTGCCTTCTTCACTTCACTCAGTTAAGCTACGGAAATTGATTTAGGGAATATCGATGGCTTGTTCTAGCACGCTTAGGTCTTGTTTATTATTTAGTGTCGAGTTTCTAGCGAAAATCTTCATTTGACACGATAATATTGTTTTTTGTTTTCGCAAAAGGTTTCGTCGAATTTCAAAATTCTTCTCATTTTTAAAGTCGGTTAAAATTAAATTGTTTAGGTATGGGCGTTTTGTTTTTTAAACCGCTTTTAACATTGCATATGACATATGAATATAGACTATTTTTGGCTTTGTATCCATGATTTCTTCTCCCACGGTGAAGAAAGAGGAACCTAGACGGATGGCTCGAGGTTGGCCTGAGGTGGCCGCCCTGAGTGCGCTTGTTGATCCTACTCTTGATGACTCATTGGTGGAGTTGTGGAAAGAGAAGTGTTGGTTTGGCGAGGTGCTACTCGTTCTATCTCCTACAACTTCGACTTGTCCGGACGGTTGATGGAACCGTGGGGGGAGATGAGTATCGGTATTATGATAAACCGCTACCCCTAACCGTGGCCGAAATGTGGTCGGCGGCGGAGCCAGACTAGAAGTTATCGCCGTGGATGAAACCAGCCACAAACACAACTGTCATTGATTTGCTGGAGTCAGCGGGAGCGGGAGTTCAGAGTTTGATTCTCAACCGATGTAACATATTTATTTCACACTGTAACACACTGAAATTATTTGTTTCAGGTCTAGTTGTATTGTAAAATACGAGTGGCACATAAATAATTTTTCGCTGAAACCGTCTTAACAATAAGAAGCAGGTTATCGACTTTCGAATCGCTTCCGGTCTTATTCGACATGAGAGTTTCCACCAAGCGCCTTGGTGATTTTCACGAAATTCGAAATGCTAATCTTTCTCTTTGAAACTTTTCAAAGCGCAGAATACTTTTCTATGAACTTATAGTAGGTATAGCTAGCAAAATGTTTTAAAAATTTGAGTTAATTTCTTTTAATCCTTAAGGTATTTTTTAAAATCTTTAATTGGATAAATTTAAATTGTTTTTAACAAAGTACTTCGTCTAGTGGAACAAATTCTCAGTAGCAGCCCGGAGTCAGGAAGTTAGCGGAGTTCATCACCGTGCCTCAAAAAGTACGTAAAGCCGTAGATCCTGCGCCTGAATTCTCTCCGGTCGAGTCGGATTATATTTCTATCGGTCGGATTTCATTACAGCTCTATCGATCTATGTGTGTGAAGGAACAGAAAGTGCACCTTGCGAATATACTGGGGCACTGTCCTGTACCGATGGCTAATCTCCATTGGGACTGACCGTCGTGTCCGAAATTCGGTCTGAAAATTAATCGAAGAAAGAATTGATAATTTTTATAGCATTTTTTTATATTTTGAGAAACCGATATGGTTATACCTATATTAAATACTCAAAATAATGACTGTCTCGTTGGTCCACTTCAGTTCGTCCTGGATTCGAAACGCAGGTCAGGCCAAAATCATTTATTGAACTTCTGCTGTCTAAAATTCTCAGTAGCCTCAGTGTTCTCAGTAGTAATTTGGTCGTGTTTCGGATGTTGTCGAATTTCCGTTCCATTTGACTATCAGAGCGAGGAAATAGAGAGTGCATCTGTGTTTACGCACACAGCCGTGTACTATAAACCTGTCCTGTTGTGACTAATTATCGTTGACGTTGGCTGCCGTGAGCGAAATCCTGTCATGGGGACATTGTACCTCTATAAATATAAAAGTCAATTGCTGTCCGCATTAAAACTCGAAATGGCTCGGCCAATTCTGATGAAAATATTTGTTTGTGCTTGACTGGGTCACTGGATAGCTTAGATTCACAATTAAATCCGTTAGGTGACTGTCGAGATCCAGAAATCACCCGTGCAAAGCTGGGGCGCATCGCTTGTATTAAATATATTGTATTAAATATATTATATTTAAGTGCGGAAATAAGTATGTACCAACGTTTCACATCCATTAAAACAATGAAATTCCACCGAAAGACATAACTCGCAAGTATGAATGTTGTTTTTATAAATTAAGAATAATTAACTAACAGCCTCCAACGTCTTACCGTTGGGCTCTCATTCCAATTTCTCTCACTCTCATTCCTGACACTAATGATGGTTAAAGAAAATCTGCCGCTTAATTTTAGAGTGACGATTTAGTACTTTTTGATGCTTTTGAACCTCTGTAATTCTACTAAAATGCAATTGTTGCGCAAAAACAAAATCCTTTTATAAAGATTGAACCTACGTACAAGTGCTGTGTTAGAACAGAAATGCCAGTCATAATAAGTGTCTCGATTAAAAAAAAAACATAAATAATAAAGTAATGCCCAAATACTCAAATGCTACTCAATTGTATGATGCCGAGTCTCGCGCTGTCTCTATCACTTCAAGTCAAAGTGACTGTGACACCACGAGACTTAACGACATCTTAAAATTGAGTAGCATTTGATTATTTTGCCATAAATAGCTATTTAAACACGTTGCTTGCAAATACCAAATAAATAGTATAAAAGTTTCAAATGAAATGGCTTATTAATTTTAGGTCATGTTGAGAACCTATTTTGTAAATTCGTTATTATTTTTACATTATTTTTATTTTGTTTTTCCGTTTGAAGTCCTAAACCATATTTAAATGTAACTTAACAGGAATTTAAGTGTTGCTCTTAGCGTTTTTAGTAGGGATGTTACTGAAAAATAATAATAATAGTTTTGTGAATATAAAAATTATTCCTTTCCAGTATATTATTATATAGCTCAGGGACTAAGCGCTCGTCGTAAATATGATAGTACGTGAGCAATTCGGGTTTTAAATAGTTAATTGCAACAGCGATGATGGGAAACATGGTGAGAAAACACTGGTCTAGTCTAACGAATAATATATGTTGACGTCATATAAACTTCGTCTATGGAAAAATCTAAAATATGAGAGAAGGACTGTCTGTACATTTTATGTCAATGAACACTGATTTCTGAGAAACGCAATTTAATATATTGTAATATTTTAAGTGAAAAGACACATACTACTTGCTTTTCTTGATCTACCGTAGATTATAAGGTGACTACTAGTAGGTACTTACACCATCATCTACAACATAGTCTTGCATGTGCGTATTGCGGTATCCATTACACAGGCATTACATGCCACACCGGAATATCATACGCATTATTTTATAGAATAAGGGTGATTAACGAGCACACAGTCCATCTGACAGTAAGTGCCCATAGACATCTACGGGTACATTTATACTCAATTAAGAATCAAAGTGCAGATGCGGTGTTACCCGAGGACTAAGATGGAATGCCTCGTTTCCAGTAAAAAAGGTCTCCGGTTCTCTACACTCACCCTACAGAACACAGCAGCAATAAGTTGCTATTCTACGCTGGTATATTGAAAGGGCGTGGTCCTCTCAAGCTCTGGTCGTGCGGACCCATTCATGCCATAATATAACTGCAACGTGGCTCTACTACTTACAAAAATCATCAGCATTACATGCACTTGCGCACACAGTTTCCATTATCTACTTACATTAAGCGCGTACACTGACCTGAGTTGCATTATTAAATTACGTTTCGATCAGGAAGTCAGCGCTATCAAAATGCAGATTAGCCAAAATGACGCAAGCGGATCAAAAAATAATCGAAGCTTAAATCATGCTATTCAAGTTTCCGAACGATTCTACGTTATATGAATGAATATACAATAGAAACTTCGGTCAGTATATTAGCTGAACAACTTGTCTGACTATATACATTATTATAGAACTTAATTTCACTTAAATATATAAACAATTTAAGCAGCAGGGTCATTTATTTTAAATACACAAATGAATTTAAAATTGTATTTAAGAATTCGTTCCCTGTTTCGTTATTTAGCTGAATACCTTGGTGGATGGCTGGGGAAATGTTTTCACGGTGAGCTTTTTCAGCAGTTGTTTTTAATGAAAAGTGAGAAGAAAGTCAGGAAAAAAAGTTGCTAACATCTTTCAATGGTCCATAGGTCGTCAAGGCAAATGACGACGGTGCGCTAGTTGCCAATTTTTGTTTCGCACAAATAAACTGAAATAAACTGGGACCGATATTGGATAGCTAGAGCATAAATTTATTACAAACGTAGTCATCGATGTCATAATTACTTTAGCTTTTGATTATAAATTTGTGTTCCGATCTACGTAAAAAAACTTTAAGCTTCATTATCTTAGTTTTGCATTGATGTGCTGGGCCTTGGATATTATTTTATAAATCATCGAATTCTAAGCCGATGGTGGCACCTACTTAATGATTTTATTGAAATTTAGATGTCTTATAACTTTAAATCTTCACGAGTCAGCCTTGTAGGGATTATATAGAGCTTCAATTGTTTGAAAGTTTTGCAGTGCTATGCTTAACTTTGGATGTTTTTTATCAATCATCGGATGCCGATAGTGGCAGATACTCAGTATTTATATTAACACGTTTGATTGGATACTCTTTAACTTTTAAAACCTCACGAGTAGTTTTTAAATCACTTGAATAGAGGCTGTTTGATTTAATGTTTGCATGTGATAATGAAATCAAATTTTATAATATACACCAAATGATAGATCGTAGCGCCACTGAATTTCTTCCTTGTAAACACCTTATAACCTGTCTATCACAATAACATTGACTTGATTTAATTTGAATCATCCGGGGTTTCAGACATATTCCAATAATAGGCATTAATAGACTATAGAATAGATATTAATAAATATTCAGACATGGATTTTTGTGTAGCTTTGTACTAAATTAAGTTTGAACGTAATCATTATCTATTACTCTTCATAGTATAAAACAAAGTCGCTTCCCGCCGTCTGTACGCTTTGAAATCATAAGTTTGATACTCAACTTTGCATTTTTGATATAATGTAGTTTTAATGATATAAAACCAATATGTAAAGGTTTTCGTGTCCGCAAACCCCGGCAAGGGTTAAAAAAATTGTCAAAAGTGTTTTTTCGCGATTACGGAACAAATTAGACAAAAATGTTCTTAAAATATGTGTAGAACTTAAAATTGTACATAAAAAGGCTTATCATTTTTGTCCTCCGTTTAAAATTAACCGAGTTAGGGAGGTTTTAAATTTAAGGGATGAACGTAAATTTAAAAAAGTCATAGTTAGTAGAAAAATATGTTATTTTTTTAATTGCTTAAAAATGTAACTAAAATGTTACATTTTAAAAATTAAATACTATAATTTTTGAGATACAAATATTTTTTATTATTAAAAAAAATTATAACAATTTGAAAATTTTAATTTGTTATATTTTTTTAGTACTTTTATTCAATGTGTAGTGTTCGCGTGAATATAAGAAATCATTAAGAAATCATATTTTTTGCCATATTCAGATTCCTCGTAAAATTTACTAAATAATTAAAAAAAAATGCCAGAATATTTCGGCCAGAATATTTCGGCAGGTGTGAATGTATGCAGGTATAAAATCTTTTTCAAATCAAAGACTATCGTATTACGTCCCGAGTCAAAAAGAGAGGACTATTGCTTACTCGTATACTACGTATGCTTACTCGTATATTACTATACGAGGTCCGAATAAGTGTGAGAAAGCATAATCGAAGAATCATTTCTCATCATTATCGAATCGAATCATCAATTCTCGAACTCTCTATTTTAGGATCTGTTCATTAAAATCAGCATTTTTTTTAAGTATTTTTAATAATTTTTTAACATTATTATTTATTCAAAATAAGTTGAAGATTTTTTTAACTGTTCCGATGATAGCAAATATATTATAAAGACTCCAAATTTCATGATTCGTAAAAAATTACTTGACATGTTGGGATTGATTTTAAAACTTAACATTTTTTATAAATATTTCATTATTCACATTCATTAGTTTCATTTTATCATAATGTCAAATTATATACAAGAAAAACCTATTTGCGTTGTTGATGCGTTTTTGCAACCTTGGCCATGACAACTTTTGCAAAGTTTAGTGTCAAAATTTTGATTTCAGACTTTATTTGACTGGACTAAACCAATTTTGATGAGGTTTTCGTCGATAGACAGAATGATTTAAGGGAAAGGTATGTGTAAGGGAATACATGCATATTATATAATTCTTCTGTCCGTGTGTATGTGACTAAACTCCCCGTAAAAGACTGGACCGATTTTGATAAAATTTTGTGTATGTGATTTAGTTGATTAGAGAATGGTTTAGATTTACAATTGGAACCGGTAGGTGGCATTTTTGTGGAGATCCAGAAATCAACTGTGTGAAGCCGGAACGGATCGCTAGTATGATATATTTTTTATTTATTAGTGTAATTGTCGGCCTGAGTACTGTCTTGCTTGGTTGTCTTCATACGGATAAAGTAAAAGTCATTTTTGAAAAAGTGGCTAATGATAGAAAGATAGACGACATAGCCGAGGAATTGAGGATTGATCATAAACATTAGTCTGTCTATACAAAAAACTCTACATTTGGGTACCACACGAGCTCACTGAAAGAAACCTAATGAATTGTGTACTCATTTGCGATTCTCTGTTTAAACGTAAACTGCCGTGTAGTGGCGGTTAAGAATATCCACTACCCCATATCTTCCCGTGGGTGTCGTAAAAGGCGACAAAGGGAAACAGGCAGAAGATGGGCAGCAGCATCTTCCTGATAACAGCAAAAATACAATAAAAAAACTGCGGTTGCCAACCCGTTCGCCAAGCGTGGCAACTATGGCAAAAACCCCCCAAATTGATGAAGTTACTAAGAGACGTCTCCCAGTCCCCGGCGGCCCCGCTATTCCTGGCTACGGCGGCGACCATGGTAACGGCGGGGCAGGGGGTGCTAAGAATCTCCGGTGGAGGTTCAGTTGCCACCTACGACGACTCGACCTGGCAACATACAACGAACGCACCCTGAGGACTGACGAGAAGATCGTGGAGCTGGAAGAAGAGATAGACAAATTACGCTGGCATATTATAGGATTATCCGAAGCCGAAGAGAGGGGGAAGAAACGGTAATCCTCGAATCCGGCAACTTGCTCTATTACCAGGAGGGCGACCATCTGTCCCAAAGAGGTGTCGGATTTATCGTCCACAAGTCTCTCATTAAGAACGTTGTAAAGATTAAGAGTGTGTCGACGAGGGTTGCGTACCTTATACTCAGAATCACCAAACGGTATTCGCTGAAGGTCATACAGGTTTACGCACCAACCTAGGCACACCACGATGAGGAGGTGGAGGAAATATATGAGGATATCTCTAGAGCCATGCATTCCTCCAAAAGCCAATATACGGTGTTAATGGGAGACTTCAATGCAAAACTAGGCACAAGAGAGAATGGTGAGCTGAAAGTAGGGAAATTAGGAATAGGGCAACGGAACTCAAGGGGCCAGCAGCTAGCCGACTTCATGCAGATAGAGGGACTCTTTATGATGAACTCTTTCTCCCAGAAGTGGTCCCACAGGAAGTGGACCTGGTCGAGACCCGACGGTTCGACAAAAATGAGATTGACTTCATTATAACGACCAGACGACAACTGTTCAGTGATGTCTCAGTGATCGCGGGGGTGAAAACCGGCAGCGATAACCGAATGGTTAGAGGCACACTAAACCTAAACGTGAAGTTGGAGAGGTCTCGTCTAATGAAATCAACGATCCGTCCCCTTCGTGCTCTAATCCAAAGTCCCGAAACCTTTCAGCTCGAGTTACAAAACCGTTTTCAGTGCCTAGAAGACTGCAATGAAGTAAACGAAATGAATGACAAGCTCGTGAAAACTGTCCATGCGTTCGGAGCTAAGTTCTGCAAGATCCGCCGCAGAAGAACACAAAAACTCTCCGAACACACTCTTAATCTCATAGAAGGGAGATAAAGCTACATTCTTCAACAGATTTGACAGCATACAGGCAACTGAACAGACAAATATCCAAATGCATGCGGCGGGACTTACCCAACTTCAATACAGCTCGTATTGAAAAAACGATCGAGCGGAACCAAGGCTCCAAAGTCTTTGCCAGAGATCTGTCTACCAGAAAGAGCTAACTGTCAAAGCTGAAGACAGAGTGTAGCAGCATCGTTTCCGGGGCAACTGAGATTTTGAGTGAGATTGAGAGGTTCTACGAGCAGCTGTACAAGTCATCGTTGGAGCCACACGCGAGTGTGAGTAATGATCCAAGAGCGAGTCTTATCCGACATTATTCCGATGATATCCTGGACGTCAGTCTGAGCGATATTAGAATGGCTCTCCAGCACCTTAAAAACGGCAAGGCCCCAAGCGAGGATGAAATTACAGCGGAGCTTCTGAAAGCGGGTGGAAAACTGGTACTTGAAGTCCTTCAGAAGCTCTTTAATTCCGTCCTCCATAGTGGCATTACACCGGAGGCGTGGAGAAGAAGTGCGGTGGTCTTGTTCTTCAAGAAAGACGACAACGCTCTCTTGAAGAACTACAGACCGATTTCCCTTCTGAGCCGTGTCCACGTGCTGTTTTAGAGAGTCATTACGAATCGTCTCGCGCGCAGACTTGACGACTTTCAGCCTCCCGAACAAGCCGGTTTCCGAAAAGGCTTTAGCACCATAGACCACATATGCCACCCTTCGGCAATTTGTACAGAAGTCAGAGGAGTACAATTTGCCACTATGTCTGGCGTATGTGGACTACGAGAAAGCCTTTGATTCCGTCGAGATTTGGGCGGTGCTGCAGTCACTTCAGCGGTGCCAAGTTGACTGTCGGTATATCGAAGTGCTGAAGTGCTTGTACAGTAGGGCTACGATGGCTATACGAGGACAGAACCAGAGTACGAAACCTATCCAATTGCAGAGATTTGTAAGACAGGGTGACGTCATATCCTCGAAACTCTTCACCGCTGCATTGGACGACGTTTTCAAGCTTCTGGACTGGAAAGATACGGTATCAACAACAATGGCGAGTACATCACTCACCTTTGATTTGCCGACGATATAGTCCTTATAGCAGAATCGCTGGAGGACCTAAGCACTATGCTCAATGACCTCATTAGTGCTTCCCAACGGATAGGTCTTAAGATGAACATGGACAAAACAAAGATCATGTTTATTGTCCATGTCACACCTATGCCGGTAGTTGTTGGGAGCACTAAGCTCGAAGTTGTTGACGAGTATATTACCTGGGACAAATAGTCCGACTAGGTAAGTCCAACTTCGACCGAGAGGTCAGTCGACGGATTCAACTCGGTTGGGCATCGTTCGGGAAATTACGGCACATTTTCTCGTCAGGTATACCTCAAAATTTGAAAACGAGACTGTACAACCAGTGCGCGGTGCCAGTGATGACTTACGGAACTGAGACGTGGTCCTTCACTGCTGGCCAAATGAGGAAGTTCAAGGTCGCTCAGCAAACTATGGAGAGGGCTATGCTCGGAGTTTCTCTGCGTGACAAACTCAGAAATGAGGATATCCGCAGTAGAACCAGAGTGACCGACATAGCCCAACGGATTAGTAAGCTGAAGTGGCAATGGGCCTGCCATATAGCTCGAGGAACTGACAACCGATGGGGAAAAAAGGTTCTCGAGTGGCAGCCTCGTACCGGCAGGCGAAGTGTTGGGCGTCCCCCCACTAGATGGAGTGACGACCTGGTAAGATATGCAGGAAGTCGATGGATGCAGGTGGCTCAGGACCGTGCTTTGTGGTAGTCCTTGGGGGAGGCCTATATTCAGCAGTGGACTTGTGAAGGGCTGTAATGGAATGGATGGTTGAAACATAATGAAACCGAACCACTTTTGAAAAGTTTGATCACTGGTGGTAAAAAGTGAATCATGTGTGTGTGATTACCATCATCATTCAATCAAGTGATTCACTTTCTAAAGTGCGAAAAAGATCATAGTCCAAGAGTAGTCAAACTCGCAATAAGGGTGATGTTATGCATATGGTGGGATTGGAAAGGCATCGTTAATTATGAGCTTTTACCGCGGGGCAAAACCATCGATTCGGATCTCTACTGCCAACAACCAATGAGACTCAAGCAGGAAATTTAAAAAACCTTTAGATTTTCACCTGTTTCGGTCTCTTGAGATTTCTTTGGGTACTATTAGGTTAACATTAAGAGAGGACTGTCAAAACCATTTGCCAATTTTTACAACAACAGGATTATGTGTGTACTACATACATGATAGTAAAAAGTTTTCGAACGAAATGACACATATATATTATCATTAAATGTAATCAGATTTTGAAAAAAAAAAGAAATACCTTGAATTTGTACACAAAATACGAAGAAAATTTTTCCCCTACCTAATATACATATATGTTATTCATATCTATCTTTGTGCAAAAATGGGTTTTGGTATATAAGTTTTAGTCAGAAAAAGTTATCAAAAGAATTAACATAAACAAAATAAAAATGGCAGTTGGATAAAAAATATACAATTGTTTTAAATATATATTCATTCAGTCAGGTTATATTTTATTTGATGGAAAACTTTTATCTGGCGATTGATAAATCGACCTTAAGAGTAGACTTTAACAACATTTTGATAAATTACCATGAAAGTCAGAACATACAACACAGGCCATCTGTGGACTGGAAGGATTATGGATACTCATAGCATTTTTCCTCATAGAGAACTATCTGTCATCTTTTGCGGGGGGAAATCTGCGCACACAAAAATAGTCGTCTGTCACTACGGAACTCATACATAATTAAAACAATTAACTAACAATTTCACACACACATAGATATATTATAAAAGTATCGCTCAGTGACAGCGCAACTCGGACACAGACTCGGATCAGTCGCTCGGCCGATCTGCATATTGCATGAGGGGAGCGGCCTGTGTTGGTAAATAAATCCGAAACAACATGACCGATATTATTGTAATTTATAAGTTTAAAAAATACAATGTGATTATATTTACTTATAAATTAAAGTTAACGCCATCATTTTGTAAATTTGACGTGATACAACACAATTTTGTAGTTTTGTAGAACGTCAATTCAGTCGTGAAACTAGATTTAGTCTAGTGAGCAGTGCAACTGCGTCAAGATTTATTGTACGCATAGGACCACGTATATGGCGACTACCCTCCGGTCCGCCGGTGGCCCGTGTACGTCTATGGAGACATATATTATGTTTTTTTTTTCACGGGGAAGGTTTTTACGCTATTTTAGTAAATTATCACTAGATAGCGCTACAGCACATCAACTTCTATACCATTCAATCGATCGCCAAGAAAATTTGTACACACACGCATGACAACGTTTGCTGCGTTTTGATCGTAGATTTATATATTTCAACTGATCATTGTTGAATAATCTTTATGTTAAAAACGAAGAAAGACAATACAACAGACTACACAACGAGTAATACATATATAGCAAAAGTCTTTATCCAAGTTGTGTTGGTTCTGTTTTTGCATAAATCGTGAATACACGAACAGACAAAGGTTCTTAAAATTATTGATTTGGCTTCAGAATACTTTATGTTAATAGTCCTTAGAACAAATTTCTACAAAATATTAGAATTACAAAGACAAGTTTTCTAAGATTTTTTTTATTATTATAAGCTACTGCTTATCTACAATCTCACCTGGTGGAAAGTAGTAAATTTATAAATTATGTATTGATTCCATTCTAAAACAATTCTTTATTTTAAGTCAGTGGTAAAATTGCCTTGAAAGTAAATTTAAAAAATAATGGTCTATTTTCCTAAGTATTACTAAGTCACTTGGGAAACTGTCCGCTGAAAATAAATCGAAAACAATTCCAAAGCCTGATTCTTACTTCAAGACTTTATTAAGGTATTTTTCTTTTCACTTTATTACCTACTGCAATTTTGACATACCATACAATACTGCTACTATAATTAATTCATCAACTATTTTTTTAAGTACATAGATGAATAAAGGCCTTTCCCAGATAGCTCTAAAAGACATTCATTCCATTATGCATCCATTTCAGGTTATCAAATTCCACAGCTCAACCTATGTTAAGCTGACCTTTGATAACCTGATGGTGACCTATGTAACCATCATAAATTGCTACAAGTGGGAAGATTTGCCATAGTTGCCACGCTTGGTAGACAGGTTGGCAATCTCAGTTATTTTTATTATTTTGTGTTGTAATCTGGAAGATGCTGCTACCTATCTCCTGTTTCATTTCCCTTTGATGCGTCTAACGACACCCACGGAATGATATGGGCTAATTTTAAATTATTCCAACTGTTTAGGCCAAAAATGGTCATTTTAAACGCCATCCAATCACGTTTGGCTGGGCGCATCGGCCGATGGTGTGAGGTGACGTGCGGGGGCAGCGGTAAGCCACTCCCCGGCGTTCGGCCTCGTGAGTGAGTTGTAGTATCTCGGTTATCGCTGCCGAAGTTCACGCGACCGGTGTAGGGTCCAGATGGTTAGATTTAGTGCGTGTTACTTCACTACGGAATTGTATTTCGTGAAAACCGCCTCGGATTAGGTTGTCTAGGGTTTAAGTTCTGGACAAGAGGCTTTTGTTGTGTTCGGCTGATTAAAGTAACTTCTTTGAAAGTAATTGTGCAAATTGTGTAGTGATTGCGTTTGAAGTGAATTTTGCAATATTTAACTTGCTCGGGTGACACGGAATTTCGCACGCGCGCGCCGTGTAGATATACGGTCTAGGATTCGAACCGCGCATTCCTTGTTCGAGAGCGTCTCCCGGTTGATTGTCTGGAAATCATTGTAATTGTGCTGTCGCGTTAAGTGCCCTTTTTTGTGTGTTGGCTGGTTTGTTAGTTTACGTGTCAACGAGGCGTATTTCGAATTCTTATCGCGGCGTGGTGTTTGATATCGAACGAAGGAACTTAGTTGTGTTTAACGCTGAACCGTGTGACTCATGAAGAGATCGCGTTAGTTCCCTATTTATAATATGGCGATAAGTGAATCCGGGACATTGAATGTTGAACTTTAACCTACGAGTCGTACTGCATGTTACGTTTTATAATAAACGGAAGTTAGTTAAACGTACAATGAAGTTAATAGACTGAAATAGTGACAATGAAGAAAGAAATGGTCCAGCGGTGGAGCCTGCTGGAGCGATGCAGCATTGTGGGGCAGCCTGGAACTCGACCGCTGCTGGTCACCTAAGCTGGTCCAGGTCTCAGACACATACACATCACTAAACACTACTTGCCATGCACCTTACACCCACTTACGGCCTGACCGAGCCTTGGGGCGATCTTAGAGTCGGAAACAGGTACATACTATATTTTCCTATCATTCTTCCATATAGTTTAGTATGATAAGACATTTTTCCATGTGGCCATTTGGGGCCCGACCTGCGGCTGCTCGTTGAATCTTCCGCTCATGGGCCCCGGGATATTCGATCTTTGCAGGGGCAGCTGTAGGCCGTAACACCAACTGAATCTCAGTTGGTTAAGAATGTTTTCTCAAATTTACCCCAAAAGGTAGGTATTTCAGTATATATTTGCCTACACTCACCACTCTAGACAGGCGGGCTTGTAAGCACTGATCGATATCCTCGCACAGGTAATGCTGCTTCCTGTCACAAGTATGAGATTTTGTTTAGAATAGATTTCCTGCAATTTATAGTCACATTATGTGAGAAGGGCTGGAGCACAAGCCCTGTGTGAACGTACGAGTACTGTAGATATTATATGTACCTACTTACTGAACCAATGATAATATGCAATTAGAAATGACAAAAACTTCTAAATGATATTAAAAACCGACATCAAAAGCTAGAAATAATAAAATAACTTGCACATTAAAAATATAGAAAACTTTGAGAGAAGTCCAAGGTAACAACTAGAATGTCATCTAGTAATGTAAACAGGTACATTTATAAACTTCATCCCCTATTTTTTAGGGTTGAAACATTTTCATTAAATTTATAGGAACAAAGGATTTATGCCCAAACATACGTAAATGAAACTACGACAGACACATTCAAAATTATCCGCCTTTTTTAAAGTCGCTAAAAAATTTAATTGTTTGTTGTTTTTTTCAGCGCTTTTAACATTGCACATGTATATATGAATATTTTTTATAGTATAAGGGTGACAAACGAGCACACAGTCCACCTGATGGTAAGTGGTTGCTGCGGCCCATAGACATCTACATCTATCCTCTGTTACTAATCAAAATGTAGATGCGTTGTCACCCTTGAGGACTAAGATGGAATGCCTCATTTCCAGTAAAAAAGGCCTCCGGCCACCTGCACTTACCAAGCGAAACGCAGAGGTAAACCTCTACTTCACGCTGTTTTTCTGTGAGGTCGTGGTACTACTCCGGTTCGAGCCGGCCCATCCGTGCGACAGCAAAAGCTGCCGCGTGGCTCTACCGCTGTTAAATATAAGAATATAGACAATTATTGTCTTTGTATCCATGATTTGTTCTCCCACGATGAAGAAAAAGGAACCTAGATGGATGGCTCGAGATAAAAGGTTGGCCTGAGGCGCTCTGAGCGCGCTTTTTGATCTTACTCTTGATGACCCATTGGTGGAGTTGTGGAAAGAGAGGTGTTGGTTTGGCGTGGTGTTAATCGTTCTGTATCCCGCAACTTCGAAAGGTCCGGATGGTTGATGGAACCGTTGGGGAAAATGAGTATCGGTATTATGATGTGCTGCTACCCCTAACCATGGTCAAAATGTGGTAGGTGGTGGAGCCAGAATAGAAGTTATCGCCGTCGTTGAAATCAGCCAGAAACACAACTGACGTTGATTTGCGGGAGTCCATAGTTTATTCTCAACCGATCTACCATATTTATTTCACACTATAACAAACTGAAATTATTTTTCTCAGGTTGTATTGTACATTACTAGTGGCAAATATATACTTTTTCCTTGAAACCGTCTTAATAATTAGAAGCAGGTTATCGGCTTTACAACCGATTCCAGTCTTATTCGAGATGAAAGTTTTCACCATGCGCCTTAGTAATTTTGAGGAAATCGAAATGCTAATCTCTCTCTTTGAAACTTTTCAAAGTGCAGGATACTTTTCTATGAACTTATCGTATAGCTAGCGAAATGTTTTAAAATTTTGAGTAATTTTTTTTTAATCCTTAAGGTATTTTTTTAAATCCTTTATTGGATAAGTTAAATTGTTTTTGACGAAGTACTTGGTCTAGTGGAAGAAATTATCAGTAGCGGCCCGGAGTCAGGAAGTTAGCGGTGTTTCATCCCCGTGCCTCGGAAAGTACGTAAAGCCGTAGATCTTGCGCCTGAATTCTCTTCGGTCGAGTCAGATTACAGCCCCATCAATCTATGAGTGTGAAGGAACAGAGAGTGCACCTGTGCTTGCGAATAGACTGGGACATTATACCCCTGTACTGCACTGATGGCTAATCTCCATTGAAACTGATTGCCGTGACCGAAATTCGGCCTAGAAATTAATTGAAGAAAGAATTGATAATTTTTATATATTTTGAGAAACCGATATGGTTATACCTCTATTAAATACTCAAAATAATGACTGTCCCGTTTATCTACTCCAGTTCGTCCTGGATCCGAAGCGCAGATCAGGCCAAAATCATTTATTGAGCTTCTGCTGTCTAAAATTCTCTGTATCCTCAGTGTTCTCAGTAGTAATTTGGTCGTGTCGCGGATGTTGTCGAATTTCCCTTCCATTTGACTATCAGAGCGAGGAAATAGACAGTGCATCTGTGTTTACGCACACAGCCGTGTACTATAACCCTGTCCTGTTGTGACTAATTACCGTTGACGTTGGCTGCCGTGAGCGAAATCCTGTCTAGGGGACATTGTACCTCTATAAATATAAAAGTCAATTGCTGTCCGCATTAAAACTCGAACTGTCTCGACCAATTCTGATGAAAATTTTTGTTTCTGCTTGACTGGGTCACTGGATAGCTTAGATTCACTATTAAATTCGTTAGGTGACTGTTGTCGAGATCCAGAAATCACCCGTGCAAAGCTGGGGCGCATCGCTAGCATTAAATATAGTATATTAAAGTGCGGAAATAAGTAGGTATGTACCAGCGTTTCACATCCATTAAACCAATGAAATTCCACCGAGAGACATAACTCGCAAGTATGAATGTTGTTTTTATAAATTAAGAATAATAAACTAACAGCCTCCAACGTCTTACCGTTGGGCTCACATTCCAATTTTTCTCACTCTCATTCCTGACACTAATGATGGTTAACGAAAATTTGCCGCTTAAATTTAGAGCGACGATTTAGTACCTTTTGACGCTTTTGAACCTCTGTAATTCTAATAAAATCCAATAGTTGCTGTCGGTTCAATCCTTATAAAAATAAAATCCTTTTATAAAGATTGAACCTACGTACAAGTGCTGTGTGAGAACAGAAATGCGAGTCATAATAAGTGTCTCGATTAAAAAAAAAACATAAATTATAAAGTAATGCCTTTTTTTTTTCTGAATGAGTATGCTGTTGGCCCTGCGGCCTTGACAGCTTCGTCTAATTAGATTCGTAAGTGAGTACTTACGAACTATTGAGTGCAACGATTCTGCAGTCGGCGAGGCGGCGCGAAGCGCCGCTTCTCCGACAGCAGTCCCGAGGCACCCCGACCCCTGCTTTCGGAGTGAGGCTCCTCGAGCTAGGGGGGGGCTCGATGCGATTCAAGGGCCCCTCAGAAGGAGGTACGAACCTCGGCTTGAATCGCTATCGCAATTTTATTAACGAGTCGCAAAAGTTAGAAACGCCCCGTATCACGGGTGTTAAACCTCGTGTACGGAGTGTGTCTGTGAAGTCGCATTCGCCGGCGATTGCGGTGTGCCCTAGTGTTCTGTACTAGAGTAGTGTCTGTGTGTGTGTTAGTGTTTATATTTACTAATCTAATTCCCTCATCTGTGGAGGGGGGGGGGCGGGATCGACCTATATATGGAAGTGATCTCGTCATCGGGATCGAGAAGAACGTTCTTGGGACGTCTCCTGCGGGGGGCAACATCCCTCAGTGGGGAGTACGCGCCCGCCTCATTCACCAACGGATTTTCGTGTTCTTTAATCGACTCGAAGTATCTTAAGGATAGTTCCTTAAGGTACGTATGAATTGTGGGCATATCGAGGTCGCGGTGAAGATCCGCGTTCCTCACATAGAAGGGAGCTCCTGTGATCTGACGCAGGAATTTGTTTTGAACAACTTGAAGTTGTTTTAGGCTCGTTTTATTGGCATGCGCAAAGGACACACCTGCGTATGTCATAATAGGACGTACGCAGGTTTTGTACAGATGCAGTTTGTGTCTTAGGGACAGCTTACTGCGTTTGTTGGTTAAGGCAAAAAGACGATACACAACGAATTTTGCCTTATTTCTGACTGTTTTGATGTGCTGAGAGAAGCTCATTGCACAATCTAAGGTTACCCCTAGGTATTTTACCTCTCGGACCCACGGTATTGGGTTGCCGTAGAGGGAGATCGTACCTGTTTTATGTTTTTTAATCTTTAACAGTAAGTTGTTGTAATAACGCCTTCTGTTGAAAAAGATGGCTTTGCTCTTATCGGGATTCAGTTCGATTCTCCATTTTCTGCACCAATCTCCTAGTGCGTTTGCTGCAGCTTGGAGTCGACTGCAGATTGTAATGGGATGGAAGTCTGAAGAGTATATGGTAGTATCATCCGCGTATAGTGCGAGATTAGTACCTACTACCGAAGGGATGTCACTTGTGTAAAGTGAGTACAGGGTCGGAGAGAGCACCGAGCCCTGGGGAACTCCTGCTCTGATTGATCTGGAAGAGGAGAATGTACCCTCCACGCGAAAACGGAAGGATCTATTTGTAAGAAAATCTTGAACGATTTTGACAAGTCTTAAGGGCACCCCTGTATGGATAAGTTTGAAAACTAGTCCATTGTGCCAGACTTTGTCGAAGGCCTTGGCCACATCGAAGAACAGTGCTCCTGTGTAAACAGGGCGCCTGTTCGCCCTTGCAGCCTGATCTAAAATGTGCTCCGTGAGGCGGTGCACCTGTTGAACACTTGAGTGTTTGGCTCGAAAGCCAAACTGCTCGTTTGGAATTAGGTTCTTACTTAGCACTGCATCCTTCAGACGGCTGAGGATGATGCGCTCATAGATTTTCCCCATGGCACTGAGGAGACTGATAGGTCTATAGCTAGAAGCTCTGTCTCTAGGTTTGTTCGGTTTGTGAATACCGATTACTTCTGCTTCTTTCCACACTTGTGGGAAGGTGCAGGTGGACAATAGAACATTGAAAATAGCCACTAGAAGGCAGATCAATTTTGGGGGAAGAGCTTTAAACACTTTGTTATTTATACCGTCGGCGCCTGGCGCTTTTCGAGGTTTGAGATTTTTGATGATGGTTTTCACCTCATCAAAAGTAACAGGAGGGAGTGGATCATCCGTTGGTGGGGTGGCGGACAAATTGGCCGCTTCCTCGTCCACCTTGTTCAGGTGGACGGGGTCGATTTGCAAGGTGCTTGGAGAGCATTGGCTCTCGATGCTATCCGCCATGCACTCGGCCTTCTCCGAGTCGTCGAACGCTAACTGACCATCAGATCTAACTAATGGGGGCATCGAAGCGACATTTTCTGATTTAAGAGATCTCGCCAGCTTCCAGAAGGCTGTGTGCGAGGGCGAGATATCTTCCATCAGATTGTCCCATCGTGACTCCCTCAGCTGGGCCATGCGCTCCTTGACCTCTCTACAGAGGCGGCGCAGATTGGACCTATTATTGTCTGTTCTATAACGATCATAGGCCCTCACCGCAGCGTTTTTCTCTCTCAGTAATCGCCCTACATCCCCTGGGAGCTCAAAACGACGATCGTTCGACGCCTTGAGCCGCCTCGAGGATTCCTTGGCAACCACCTTTATGTGAGAGGAGATGTGAGAGATGGCTTCTAAGGCCACTTCTTTAGTGTCTATAGCGTCTGGCACTTGATCTAAATATTCTGTGTTCATAGTTTCGAGGTTGGCCTCGAACCTATGCCAGTCCGTAACAGTTTTGGTTGTAAGAACCTCATTGCTGGACTGTCCTAGCGACATTATAACCGGACGGTGGTCCGAAGTTAACTCATGCACCACTTCTATGGAGCGTAACGTTAAGGTTACGTTCCTGAGTAGTGCTAAGTCGATTTTAGTCGGATTATGAGTTCTATTCGTTGAAAAACTAGTGTCCTCCGGAGGAGCTATTATATTGAACTCTAGGCTATCACTAAGTGCAAATAAGTCATAGCCATTGAGGTTGTCCTTAACTTTCCTATTATTAGTCCAGACTTGATGTTTGCTATTAAAATCGCCTGCTAATATGACTGAATTACTAAGGTTAAATAGAGCTTCAAAATCGCTCTTTACTATCTTTTTATTGGGTGAGAGAAATACAGAGGCTACCGTGATCGGTTGATGACCGGTCATGGCTACTCTGCAAACGGAGGCCTCTAGATCAGTTAATTGAGGCGTGTCTATGGGAACTACATGTAGGGACGACCTATAATAAATAAGAGTCCCTCCTAATCTATTCCCTATACGATCGTTCCTAATTACTCTGTAATTGGCTATTTTTGGGTCTTTAATGCTAGGCTTAAGAAAAGTCTCTTGCACTAGCAATATATCAATCTGATGATCAGTGAGGAAGGTTCTGACTTCGTCAATTTGATTTTTAAGGTTTACGTCGGGGAAGCGCTCCGCTAAAAAGCGGAGCATTTCCCTTTGGACGTCCAAAAGGTTGGACGTCCTAGTAGCACATTCGATCTTATATACTCACACAATAGCACTAAGTCCCGACACCCTGCTGATGGCAGGGTGTTGTACGAAAACCCGTAACGGACACCAGTCCCGTTACGGCTTTTGCACCAAAAACTATTACTAAACAAATTTAAAAGTCCCCCCAAATGGGGAGGAAGTCACTAAAAAATTAAAATATATACTTAAATATAATAAAATTTGAGTGTGTAATTAGTGTTTTTTTTTTTAAATTCAACGGTGGTAGAGCCTTGCAGCAGCTTTTGCTGTTGCACGTATGGGCCGGCTCGAGCCGGGTTAGTACCACGACCTCACAGAATACCGGCGTGAAGTGGAAGCTCTGCTTCCGCGTTTCGTCTGGTGAGTGCAGGTGACCGGAGGCCCAATTCCCCCCCCCCATCAACATGGTAGCGGAATTACGTCATGAACTACCCCAGGAGGGTACCAGTACCCCTGGAGAATCCCTCGCTGAGCATCCACGACCATGCTATTCCACTCCTGAGCGTGGGTGCTCAGGCTGCCCCGCGTATTCTGGGGGGGGCAAAATTCCGCTCAGCACAATAACTGCTCGGGGCAAACTGAGCAACAAGACCAAGGCGACCCCTGCCACGCTATCCGTGAATTTCTGCAACATCAGGGGACTTCACTCGAACCTAAACGCCGTCCACTACCATCTTGAGACGGCGAAGCCGGCCTTGCTCTTTCTGACCGAGACGCAGCTGTCCTCTCCGGCTGATATTTCGTATCTCTCCTACCCGGGGTACAAATTGGAGCATTCCTTTGTGCCTCGGGCTGGAGTTTGCGTGTATGTCAGAGAGGACATCTGTTCTCGACGCCTCGGCAGTCTTGAAGGTTCGGACCTGTCCATCCTTTGGCTACGCGTAGACAGCGACGACCATCCGCGCGTCTACGCGTGCCTCTATAGGTCCCATAGCGGTAATGCCGAAACAGACCGACTCATCGACCACGTCCAAATGGCTACAGATTCCTTGCTACAACAGGTCCCATCCGCAGAGATCGTGATCCTTGGCGATTTTAACGCCCACCACGCCGAATGGCTCGGTTCACGTTTAACCGATCATGCGGGGAGATCTGTTTATGACTTTGCCTTGGCATATGGTCTGACACAACTGGTTACATCGCCTACGCGGATTCCAGATGTTGAGGATCATACACCTTCCCTGTTGGACCTTCTGCTGACCTCTCATCCGGACGGATATCAGGTTTCCGTCGATGCCCCTCTTGGCTCTTCGGACCATTGTCTGATCCGGAGTGTGGTGCCACTCACGCTCCCCTCGCGGTTGCGTTCTGCAGGTTGCCGCCGTGTTTGGCATTACAGGTCGGCGGATTGGGACGGAATGCGGTCTTTCTTTGCTTCCTACCCATGGGGGCGGGTTTGCTTCTCGCCGGATGATCCCAGCGCTGTTGCTGACTCTGTCACTGATGTGGTGCTACAGGGAATGGAACTATTTATTCCATCATCTGTGGTACCCATCGGAGGCAGATCTCAGCCTTGGTTTGGTCGCTCCTGTAAGACTGCATTACGCAGTAAGCAGGAGTGTTATCAAGCCTGGGCTGCGGCTTCGGTGACTCGGGATGTAAACACCAGCACACTCAAAAAGAAGTATAACTTCGCCTCCAGGTCCTTCAAAAGAGTTATTGCCAAGGCAAAGTCAGAGCACATAGGCAGAATTGGCGAGAAACTAGTTCGCCTTCCTTCGGGAACCCGTGCATTCTGGTCTCTCGCCAAGGCTGTCCAAGGGAATTTCTGTAAGCCATCACTACCATCTCTGCACAGGGAGGACGACTCACTGGCCCACGACGCAAAAGAGAAGGCCGACCTTTTAGGCTCCCTTTTTGCGTCCAACTCGACTGTTGATGACGGGGGGAACACACCGCCGACCATCCCGCGGTGTGAGTGCTCCATGCCGGATGTGCGGTTCTCACAGCGCTCGGTTCGCAGAGCACTCCTCTCCCTTGACATCTACAAGTCGAGTGGGCCTGACGGAATCCCCCCAATTGTGCTGAGGACGTGTGCTCCGGAGTTGGCACCGGTCCTAACGCGTCTTTTCCGGTACTCCTACTCCCAAGGCGTAGTCCCGAGTTCATGGAAGACAGCTTTTGTCCACCCAATCCCTAAAAAAGGCGACCGCTCAGACCCGTCCAACTATAGGCCTATCGCGATCACCTTCTTGTTCTCCAAAATAATGGAATCCATTATTAACTGCCAGCTCATCCGGTACCTTGAGGATCACCAGCTGATTAGTGACCGCCAATACGGTTTTCGTCGGGGTCGATCAGCTGGTGATCTTCTGGTCTACCTGACCCATAGATGGGCGGAGGCAGTAGAGTCCAAGGGGGAGGCGTTGGCCGTTAGTCTGGACATTGCGAAGGCCTTCGATCGGGTTTGGCACAAAGCGCTTCTTTCGAAGCTCCCTTCCTGTGGGCTTCCCGAGAAATTATGCAATTGGATCACCAGCTTTCTTGCAGATCGGAGCATCAAGGTCGTTGTAGACGGTGCATGCTCCGACTACAAGCCTATTAACGCTGGTGTTCCACAAGGCTGCGTGCTATCACCAACGCTGTTTCTTCTGCATATCAATGATATGTTGCAAGCCGGTAGCATTCATTGCTATGCGGATGACAGCACTGGTGATGCTCTATACACCGGCCGTGCCAATATTTCTCGGGAAAACGTCACTGAGTACCGGAACAAGCTTGTGTCTGAAGTCGAGTCTTTGCTGGACAAAGTCTCGGTTTGGGGGCGACTAAATCTAGTCCAGTTTAATCCTCAGAAGACACAAGTTTGCGCGTTTACCGCTAAAAAGAACCCCTTTGTCGTATCTCCTCAGTTTCAAGGTACTCCCCTTGTTGCCTCAGCCAGTATCGGAATCCTCGGCGTCGACATATCGAGTAGCGTGCAGTTTCGTGGTCACTTGGAAGAGAAGGCCAAATTGGCCTCTATAAAGCTTGGCGTGCTCAGCAGAGCGGGACAGTATTTCATGCCGGCTCAACGCCTGCAACTTTACAAGGCGCAGGTTCGGCCTCACATGGAATACTGTTCCCATCTCTGGGCTGGGGCTCCCCAGTGCCAGCTTCTTCCACTTGACCGCATCCAGCGCAGAGCGGCTCGAATCGTCGACGACCGAGTCCTTTCCGATCGGCTCGACTCATTGGCACTGCGAAGAGATGTTGCATCTCTTAGCATTTTCTTTCGCATTTACCATGGGGAGTGCTCTGAGGAATTGTTCGGATTAATCCCAGCCGCCAAATTTCACGAACGCACATCGCGGCGGAACTCTCGATACCATCCACACCATCTGGATGATTGGCGGTCCACCACTGTGCGATTTAGAAGATGTTTTCTTCCTCGCACAACTTCCTTGTGGAATAGTTTGCCACCAGCGATTTTTCCGGACCGATACGACTTAGGGACCTTCAAGAAAAGAGCCTACTCCTTTTTAAAAGGCCGGCAACGCATCTGCAATTCCCCTGGTGTTGCGGTTGTTCATGGGCGGCGGTAGTCACTTACCATCAGGTGAGCCGCATGCTCGTTTGCCCCCTCTGCTATAAAAAAAAAAAAAAAAAAAGTGTGTGTATAACTTACCCGAGAAAACGCGAAGAAACGGCTACAATCACGTTTAATCACTTTCCCGCTTAAAGAATTTAATGAATTGAATTTAAAGGAATTTAAAAACTGTTTTAAAAATACGCCCGACCTTGTGTACGATAACGTAGGCGCGGGGCCACGCAAGGAGCCTAACGGCTGCCTGACTCGACGGCAGCCGGCCTAAACCTACCTTAGGTGGAGCGAAATACGGTCTACAAACGCCTGGCACACAAAGAGGAATTTAAATTATTGCAAAAAAAAACCCGAGTCTATTTTTGGAATAACCCGACGCGATGAACTAACGGTATTCTCCACTGAATTAACAGTTTCGAATACCGGGTAACTAAATGATTTTTCTAAACGAGACTAACGTTAGGACGTATCCTCACTTTATTTAAAATTTAAGGTACGTTGGGGTAATACCGGACGGATTTTCGAATAGTTGGAAGAGTCTGCCAAAAACTTTAATTTCTCGACATTCGTATACGTCAGATTTATGGAACATGGAGCAAACCGTTAATCGTTAAACGTAGTTTAGCTCTGAGAATCTATTGCTTGTGCAAACTCAACGGTTTCTGCTTTAAAGATGTGCGAAAACTAGACATACTTTTTTATATGCATAATGAAAAATTGGCCATTAAGGGGTAAGACCGGACTTAAATTTAAAACCACTTCTACTGCTTAGAGAAAAAAGTTTATAAAAGAGATTTGTTCTATCTTTAACGCTCAATAACATATTTCAATATGATCTATAAATTACTAGAAACATAAATGTTCCAAACGATTTCCTCTTTTTTTGTTTCTTGCCATCCGATCTTATCCCTGATATAAAGAAATTGTAATTTTATGTTTCTCAAACTTTGTTATGACATAAGATGGAATTACTCAATATAAGAGAAAGATCGGATGCATTTGATTTTATATGGGAAAAAAAAATAACAGTAAGGACTGACGAAATGCCCTGGGATAATGCAGGAGTTGAGGAAGATATAAATATTTTAAAAAAGCGGCATCTATTATTATAAATTATTTTTTAAATAATTATTATAAATATCATTTTGATTTGTAATAGAGGATAGATATAGATGTCTATGGGCCGCAGCAATCACTTAACATCAGGTGGACTGTGTGCTCCTTTGTCACCCTTATCCTATTAAAAAAAATGTATTTTAATGTGTACTTAAAAGTAATAAAACCATCGTATTGTTTTATTACTTTTAAATATATAGACTTGCTAACGAGACAGAGTCCCATAGTCACTTGAGTAATCTCCGAAAAAATATACACGACCAATGAAAGTTTAACGACCACTGCCATATTTGTAACGGGCAAAGATCGGATAATATTCATCCGATCTTCACTCACGCGGGGAAACATCGGATCTCGGCCTACAGCGATCTTAGCCCTGCATGGACCAGCTTTATTTAGCTATAACTTCATAAAAATTAGTATTCACACAAAATAATAACAAAAGAAGCCATATTCTCGCTAAAAATCGTAAATAAAAGTGATAGGGAAAGATCGGATGGACAAAAATAATACAAAAGTTACATTGTTTTATAAAATGCCGCGCAGCACAGGTCCCACTTGCCGGAGTGACTGGCGCGAACTGAGGGTCGGGGCAGGATGAAATTGCGTCGTGTAGCATATTGTTAGCATTTCAAAATATAGCATAATTCGCCGGGAATTTGAATCCAACGGTCTTGCCCCATCACCGATCTTACCCCAACGTACCTTAATGAATTTTTAAATTTAAATTTAAGTTTGAAGTTTAAAATTTCAAGTTTCAAATTTCAAAATCGCAAAGGAAACACGGATCGAATGTCTGTTAGCGTTCGTATAAGTTAATAAAGTCCAGATCCAGATAGATGAAAAGTAATGCCCAAATACTCAAACGCTACTTGATTGTAAGATGCCGAGTCTCGCGCTGTCTCTATCACTTCAAGTCATAGTGACTGTGAGATCACGAGACTTAACGTAATATTGAGTAGAATTTGATTATTTGGCCATAAATCGCTATTTAAACGCGTTGCTTGCAAATACCCAATAAATAGTATAAAAGTTTCAAATGAAATGGTTTATTAATTTTAGGTTATGTTGAGAACATAATATTTTGTAAATTTGTTTTTATTTTTAGCTCTTTTTTAATTCGTTTTTTCGTTTCAAGTTCTAAACTATATTTAAGTGTAACTTAAAAGGAATTTAAGTGTTGCACTTAGTGTTTTTAGTAGGGGTGTTACTGAAAAATAAATATAATAACTTTTTGAATATAAAAATTATTTCTTTCCAGTAAATTATGGGTATTATATAGTTCAGGGACTAAACGCTCGCCGTAAATATATCAGTACGTGAGCAATTCGGATTTTAAATAGTTAATTGCAACAGCGGCGATGAGAAAGATGGTGAGAAAATACTGGGTGTCTAACGAATAATATATTTTGACGTCATATAAACTTCGTCTATGACAAAATCTAAAATATGAGACGAGGGCTGTCTGTACATTTTATGTCATTGAACACTGATTTCTGAGAAACGCATTTTAATATTTTGTAATATTTTAAGTGAAAAGAAACTTTACAGATTACTTGCTTTTCTTGATCTTCCGTAGATTATAAGGTGACCACTAGTACTTACACCATCATCTACAACATAGACTTGCATGTGCGTATTGCGGTATCCATTACGTAGGCATTACATGTCATACCGGCATATCGTACGTATTTTTTTATAGAATAAGGGCGATTAACGAGCACACAGTCCACCTGATGGTAAGTGCCCATAGAAACCTACGAGTACATTTATCCTCAATTAAGAATCAAAGTGCAGATGTGTGTTACCCTGAGGACTAAGATGGAATGTCTCAATTCCAGTAAAAAGGGTCTCCGGTTCTCTACACTCACCCTACGAAATACAGCAGCAATAAGCTGCCATTCTACGCTGGTATTTTGTTAGGGCGTAGTCTTCTCGAGCTCTGGTTGAGCGGACTCATTCATGCTACAACGATAATATAGCTGCAACATGGCTCTACCACTTTTAAAAATCATCAGCGTTACATGCCCTTGCGCACCCCGTATCCATTATCTACTTTCATTAAGCGCGTACTGGTCTGAGCTGCATCATTGAATTACGGATCGATCAGAAAGTCGGCGCTGTCAAAATGCAGATTCGCCAAAATGACGCAAGCGGATCAAAATATAACCGAAGCTTAAATCATGCTATTCGGGTTTCCGAACGATTCCACATTATATGTGTGTGTATATATAATAGGATCTTCGATTAGTATATTAGCTGAACAACGTGTCTGACTATATAAATTAATATAGAAATTAATTTCACTTAAATATATCAACAATTTAAGCAACAGAAACATTTAATTAAAATACACATATGAATTTAAAATTGTATTTAAATTCATATGTGTTCGTTATTTAGCTGAATAGCTCTGTAGATGGCTAGGGAAATGTTTTCACAGTGAGCTTTTTTAGCAATTGCTTTTTATGAAAAGTGAGAAGAAAGTCAAAAAAAGTTGCTAACATCTTTCAATGGTCCAAAGGTCATGAAGGTAAATGACGAAGGTGCGCTAGTTACCATTTTTTGATTCGCACAAATAAACCAAAATAAACTGGGATCGATATTGGATAGCTGGAGCATAAATTGTGTTTGTAACGTTTTTTTGAAAAGATAAGATAAAAAATAATGAATAAAATCATTATCACATTTAAAGCTTCATTTTTAAATATTTATTCTAGACAACAGAAAACCTTAACGAGAACCACAGGGTTTTTGTTACATATTGCATAAATCGGTAGAGTACTAACTCCTAGACAGTAAAGGAGATATATTATAAATAGTAAAATATGTATAATTTGATGTGTGTGTGTGTGTGTGTATATGTGCGTATATTTAACATTGAAGGAAAACTTTTACAGTATTGAATACAAAATTTCGATAACACAACAAGATGGAAACCCTTGTGGGACCAACTCAATTTATTTGTTTTGAACTTTGAGTATTTGTTTATGGGGCATTGTGGAAAATAAAAATATGTGAAATATCAATGAGAGACAAGAAAGGTTATTATCGAAGGTTATTATCTTATACATTAATAAGAAATTTGGGCGGTGATGCAGTCTCGTCAGTGGATCCAAGTCGACTGTCGGTATATTGAAGTGTTGAAGAGTGTATAGCTGGGCTACGTTGTCTATCCGAGAATAGAACCACCGTAAGAAGCCTATACATCTTCACGGTGTTGAAAGAAAGGGTGACGTTTTATCCTCGAAACTTTTCGTCGTTGCATTGGAAGACGTTTTCAATCTAATTTACAGTGAGTACATCAATCAATTGCGATATTCCGGCGATGAAGTCATTAAAGCAGAATCTCTGGAACATCTCACTGTGGAACAGTAGTATGCTCTGCCTGAGATCATGAATGTGTCACAACAGATAGGTCTTAAAATATACATGGACAAAACAAAGGTCATGATTATATTAAGTCCCTTTTTTCCTTTTTTTATATTGGTAAATACCTATACATACCTTTCTAGTGAACCCCCATCCTAGTGAAGTGAAACCCCTTGGTGTTGCATTTTTGCCGTATATTGGTAGGGCCACGGGAACGCTTTTGTACACATCCGCGGCCCCACGGCGCAGGCCGCCTCAAGCCAGCCCCTCTATGGGGGACTACTTCTCCTCCCCCCTTTCCTTCTTAGATGAGGTGCACCAGGAACACAAGGTGCACCTTCCTCCTCGGCCTCTAACTACACCTGTGCAGCGGACGCCCCCAAGTCCACTACGCGGAGGCCACGGTGCCAGGAAAAACCGACCCAGAGGTTAATTGACGGATCTAACTCGCCTGGGCAGCGTTCGGGCGATTACGACACATCTTCACGTCACGTATACTTCAGAACTTGAAAACAGAAGTTTACAACGAGCGCGTGTTACCAGTGATGGGTGAACCTGAAACGTGGCCCTTCTTTATGAAAAGGGCGGAGGGCGTGAAGAAGTGAATTACGTTTTAAACAGCATGCGGTGTTATGTTTATAAATTAAATCTATGATGGAATATCACATTTTCATTGCTTTTAACTTTTTTGATTTCTCCTTCGACGATTGTTGGGAAAGTTCCGAATATCGGAAGTCTATTTTTTATTATCTCAATTTAAAAAGGCCTTTTCTCACGTCCGTTCGTACGTTAGTGAACTTTTATTGTCTCGTATGTATTCTGAGAACAAATGTAGACTCCAAAACAATTTTATTCAACGCATAATTTTATAGGGGGGTCATTGTAGAAGCGTGCTCGTCGCGACCCCTGCCAGCCCTTTTCAGGGCTGCAATTCTACTCAGCTGCGCACCCATGTCAACGAGGGTTAGGGCGTCCCCCCAAGGCGACGCACACCAGCTCGTCCCCGTTGGTGTGGAATGCAGCGCGCAAAGCGGCGATGGGGACCGCCACCCGTCACGCACAGCCCGACACGGCGGAAGGTGGAGGACGGAGTGCAGAGTTGGCACGTGGAATGTTAGAGGAGGCATGAGAGATAAGACGAATGAGTTGATCGAAATAATGAAAGAAAGAGAATTAGATGTCGTGTGTATGTCGGAGACCAAACGGAAGGGCAGTGGTACTGAAGAGCTCCCTGGTGGGGCGTTTGCTCTATGGTCCGGAGTCCCGGAGAGCGAGAACGCCTGCCAGGGAGTGGGGGTGCTGCTGTCTTCTCGGTTGGTCGATGTTATGACTGAATATAAGTTTGTGAACTCAAGACTTCTCTGGGTTCGCTTTAAATTGGGACTGACGAAGTTATTCCTTTTGGCTGTTTATTCGCCGGTGGCTTCGTCGTCCAGGGCTGAGCTGGAGGAGTTTTGGGAGAATGTAAGAGAAGTTCTAGATTTGGCTAGGGGAAACGAAAGGATTGTTGTATGTGGTGATTTGAATGGATGGGTTGGTACCGCTCGACCAGGGTACGAGTCGGTACTTGGAAAGTTTGGCGATAAAAGGGTTAATGATGCTGGCAAGCTTATACTGGCGGTATGCAAGGAAAAGGGTCTTCTTGTGACAAACACTATGTTTAATCACAAGAAAATCCATATGTATACTAGAGAAAGAAAGAATGAGAGAAGTATGATCGATTTGTTTCTGGTGGATGACCGACTGCGAAAACAGGTTATGGATACGCGAGTGTTCAGGGGTGCTGACCTGGGAACGGATCACTATCTAGTGATTACTAGATTTAGGGGTCTGTTCGCGGGTTGGCGCTACCGGACGACAGTGACAGAACCACAGTCGGTCTGTCGCATCCGAAGCTGGAAGCTTCAGGAAGCGGATACTAGGGACAAATATCATGCGAGGGTAGCCGAAAAGCTTGACACCATCGATGGCAGAAACGAATGTGTAGAAAGAACATGGCAGAACCTTAGGGATGGAATGGTAAGTGCAGCGGAAGAAGTGTGTGGAACAATAAAAAGAGGCAGTAGTAAAAGAAGAGATGCATGGTGGAATGATGAAGTGAAAGAAGCTGTAAAGAAGAAGAAGAAAGCGTGGTTAGACTACTTGGCCTCTAGTAATGATAAGGATATGAGAGAGAAGATGAAAGAAAGATATAAGCTGCAGAAAGTTCACACGAAAGCATTGATTGAGGAAGTGCGTGAAAGGTGTAGAATGGAAGCGGATGAAAGGTTGTCGCACAACTTTAAGGAGAACTCCAAACTCTTCTGGAAAGAAGTTGGAAGGACCCGAAGTGGTGCGACGGCCTTAAGAATGAACAAAGTGCTTTCGAGAACTAATGACGTCCTCTCAGAAAAATCGGACGTCATGCAGCGATGGAGCGAATTTTATAGACAAATGTATGCGTGTGATGATCTTAGTGAGGGATCCGGGGATGACGCCGTGACTGTAACGCCAGACCCGGACCTCGATGACACTGAGGTCATCAGTATGAAAGAGATTGAACGTGCGATTCGAAGTTTGAAATGTGGTAAGGCTGCGGGACTAGACAGAGTTACTGCTGAAATGGTCAAGTATGGTGGGCCTCGCGTCTGGGACAGCTTTCATCTGCTGTGCAATTTGTGCTGGCGGACGGGGGATGTCCCGGATGATTGGCGATCCGCAGTCATTGTGCCTTTATATAAAGGTAAAGGTTTACATTTTGACTGTGGGTGCTATCGGGCGATCAGCTTGACCAGTTTAGCAAGTAAGGTTTACTCGAAGGTTTTGACACGTAGGATGCAAGAGAAATCGGAAAGATTTCTATGGGAGGCACAATGCGGATTTAGACCTGGAAGAGGATGCACGGATCAAATGTTTTCTCTCCGTATGATCACGGAAAAGCTTCTGGCTGTTAACCAGAAGATTTTCTGTGCTTTTGTGGATCTTGAGAAAGCATTTGATAAGGTTGTAAGGAAGAAAATGTGGGAATTGTTGCCGGGGTATGGTGTAGATGGCCGATTGCTAAGGGCTGTGCAGTCTCTTTACTGTGACTGTAAAGCCTGTGTGCGGGTAGGGCATGACCTGTCACCCATGTTTAGCGTCCAAACGGGCGTAAAACAGGGTTGTGTCATGTCTTCCTGGCTGTTCATACTGTATCTCGACAGCTGTTTACAAAAGCTGAAAGATAGCTGTTTGGGTGTGAAATTGGGTGACATAAAAGTAAATTGTCTGCTGTATGCTGATGATGCAGTGCTTATTGCACCATCAGAGGCAGAACTGCAGGCATTAGTCACGTGTATGAAAGAGGAATGTGAAATTAAAGGTCTCCGTTTGAATGCTAATAAAACTAAGGTTCTGGTATTTGAAAGGGACGAAGAGAGAACGAAGTGTGAAATATGGGTAAATCAGGAATGTCTAGAACAGGTAAATGAAATTGTATACTTGGGGAGTGCTTTTAGCCGAGATGGAAGATGTGATTTAGATGTGGACAGGCGTGTCGCTGCTGGGAACAAAGTCAATGGTGCCCTGACTGCGTTAGTCAAAAGGCAAGGCGTAGCGAAGAGTGCACGCCTTGCAATACATAACGCAGTGTTGGTACCGACTTTGTTATATGGCAGCGAAACCTGGGTATGCCAGAAGAAGCATAAAAGTAAGTTGAATGTAGTGGAGATGCGATCTCTTCGTAAAATGTGCGGCGTTACCATGGCCGACCGAAAGCGAAACGAAGAGATTCGCAATATGGCAGGTTTGAAAGATGACCTTATCACAAAAATTGATAAGGGCGTGCTTCGGTGGTTTGGGCACGTTGAGCGAATGAGTGAAGACCGAATGGTGAAGAAAATATATAGCGCGAAAGTTAATATTAAAAGGTGTCGAGGTAGACCGAGACTAACTTTCGAAGACCATGTGAGCAAATTGCTCGAAGAGGGTAGGGTCAAGAGTACTCGGATACCTAGACGTGCATGTATGAAGAAGATAATGAATCTGAAAGAAGCGAAAGAGATATGTAAGGATCGTGACACTTGGCGATCTGTTCTCTCTGGCTACCCCGTCAGGGATTGTGCGTGAAGATAAGTATAATTTTATAGTAACCATCGGATTACATTTTTATAAAAATTAATTGCTCGCACATAATGTCAATGTAAAATAGCATCATACCGCTACTTTAGGTACAATTGATTGAAAGTTGCTACTTTAGTGTGTACTGTGTAGGTGGTAGGTACTGCCTAAGTGGAATGGTATTCTGTAAGACCTTGGACCTTTTTCACACTGCAACGCGGCTCTACAATGAAAAATATGCAAGTTTATATGTAAGTCATAAAATATGGTCCCTGCCGCTGATTTAGTCTTAAATCCGTTGATTAAGATTTTGAGCTTCTGTGAGTTTTAGAGCTCTAGGTTTTTGTGTTTCATAAAGCTGAATTTTTTACTCTACCGTACCATACGGTAACACAATATTCGTCGTTTCTTATCATTACTATCATTATCATCATTATTACAGCCCATCTCAAGTCAGTTGCTCAACATGGCTCCTAAGCTATATCCATTCATGGAGTTTCTGAATGTCTTATAAATTCGTTACTCCGATTAGCGATTGATAAAAATAACTGTTTGAACAAATGAATAAAAATTATTCTTTCTATACAATTCTTACTAAAAATTAATAACAATTGTATCAAAATATAAAAAAAAATTAAATCAAATACAAAAACTCGTTTGTATTTTGGTGCCTTGATTTTTTTGCTTTCTTTTAAAAAACTGATTCCACAATAGGCAATTCTCCTGTATCGTGGAGGCGTTTTGCATACATAAATTGCATGTCGTACAAACATGGCCTAAAAATAATTGTTTCCGGTCTTCAGACCGAAAACAATTATTTTTAGGCCATACAAACACTTCAAGTAAAATTCTAGTCCGCTTCCCCGCAGCACTAGTAACTTTATTATAATATATATATGACTGTCTCGTTGGTCTAGTGATCAACACGCGGTTCATCGTCTAAAGTCCCGGGTTTGAACCCCGGGTCGAGACAAAATTAGTTATTAGGTTTTTCAGTCTGACAAGACACCGTGATCGAAATTCGGTCGACGTTAAGACGTATATATAATATATAACATTTTTATGATACATTAATATCTGTGTGTCTTATGTTTTTCTGTTTTTCACAAATTAATACTTTTAAAATTGTAAAGCTTGCCTCGCTGCTGTTATTAGATATATAACGAGCATATAAAATAAAATAAAAGCATACAAACATAGCCACAACCACAATCATATTTATATAGCTTAGTTCTTGAAAAAAAAAATCGTTCCAGTTTTGGAAGAGAAATCTGAAATGATGATTTCGTCAGTTTTTTATAGTTATAATTTTATTAGTCTGAGCTGCAGTTGTCTCTCTTGTTGTCTTCGGGCACTGCGCGACTACAATAGATCTGTTAAAACCTACGAGTATTTTTAAAAGTTCTCGTCACCCACATTTTATCTTAACATGTTTTACTATACAAAACAATTAAAGATCCTTGTCATTGGGACAAATACAGACTGTTACTTTTATTCATCATCAGACTTTGATTATCCCTCCGAAGACATACGTCACAAGGAAATTCACTTAAATCAATCGTTGAGTCCATTAGCAGTATAATAATTTATTCAAAATGGGTTTCCAATAATAAGACGTTGGGTCTTTAATTCAGTTATCGATTCAAATCCATTTCAAATAGTGTTGTGCAAAATGATTTGAATACAGAAACACTTCTAAAAAAAACCAATAACTATAAGCAAATAACAACTAATGTGTTTTTCATTGTTTTGTTATTTTAGGTATAATATTAAATGAATACTGCCTGTGGTGGCGGCTCAAAAGTATTCACTCCATTCGTTCCATTGTTGTGGTAGGAGCCGCAGGCATAGGATACAACAGAATATGTTATGGCTTCAATGTCAGGGGTAAAATAAAAGAATGAAGTTTTTAATATATATATATTACTTGAGATTTTACGAGTAATCATTCTAAGTCCACTCAAAAGAGTAGAAAAAATAACTTTTAATATAAAATAAAAGCCAACTTCAAAGACATAAGAAAATTGAAATAACTTCACATTCTGTAGTTGGGGGCTATTTCTCCTAATTCACTAATGCTATGTCTTAGCACCGACTTCAGAATTTTAAGTTATTCTTTTTAAGTGTTTAAATTCGACTTATATATTTCATTAAAAATATATTAAGCATTGAAGGACACCCCCTTACTGTCTAGGAGTTCGTTGGATTACGAATCATTATTTAACTATCCCAGTGAATTCATTGTTGTATTTCGGTCAAAAGGGTGAGGTGTTTGCTTTTTGTTGTCCTCAGAATGAACAATGCACCTGAGACTTGTTTAATGATAGTTGCAAGGCTCCGTAGACTACAGTAGGCATCAGCTAGACTGTTAGAGTTTTTTACCTTAACGTTATAAAAAAACTCAATCCACCTCACCAATTTTTCGGTACATGAACATAAATTGATGTTACTGAGTTAAAACATTTATGCAAATAAATTGCTTTTACTTTATATCTCCTGTTCCCACTCACACGTTCAGTAATTAAGTTTTTCGAGTTTTAAAATTCTACTGAGGAATTGCTACATTTGAGCATGTAAATTTGTAACAGAGTTTTACAACAGATTTGTGTATTTGATGTAATAATGGAAGTTGATATTGTTTTCCAGGCTGTTTATGACACTATTTAAAAGTACTTAGCGAAAAGATACATATGTAAATATTTAAAAAATAAAAAGTAAATACAAAGACACTTCTTCGGTCAAACCTACCCCTAATCGATGTTTTGCAACAAGTTTACAGTTAAATTATTATGATAAAATCACTAGTGAGTCCGTAAACATTCCATTATTAAACCTAGGACTCTCGCTCGCTCACACAATCGACAAGCGAATTGAGCTTCTCACCTCAGTTCTACACTTTTTTTATACAGAATACAGGTGAAAATCGAGCAAACAGTCTACCTGACGGTAAGGGTATACTATAGCCCATCATCATCATCATCATCATCATTACAGCCCTTCACAAGTCCACTGCTGAACATAGGCCTCCCCCAAAGAATGCCACAAAGCACGGTCCTGAGCCACCTGCATCCATCGACTTCCTACATGTCTTACCAGGTCGTCACTCCATCTCGTGGGGGGACGCCCTACACTTCGCCTACCGGTACGAGGGCGCCACTCGAGAACCTTTCTTCCCCATCGGTTGTCGGTTCTTCGAGCTATATGGCCGGCCCACTGCCACTTCAGCTTACTAATCCGTTGGGCTATGTCGGTTACTCTGGTTCTACTGCGGATATCCTCATTCCTAAGTTTATCACGCAGAGAAACTCCGAGCATAGCCCTCTCCATAGCTCGCTGAGCGACCTTGAGCTTTCTCATACGGCCAGCAGTGAAGGACCATAGCCCATAGAAATCTATATTTACCCTCAATAAGAATCAAAATGCAGGTGCGTTGTCACCCCTGAGGATTAGGATAGGATGTCTAGAAAAAGGGTCTGCTGTTCTCTACACTAACTATACGAAACACAGTAGCTTTAAGCTCCAATTTTACGCTGGTATTATATACAATGTAGTTATTTTGTCATTTATCTGAGGCCACCGCTCACCCGAGTAAATTCCTTCAGTCACACCAGATATTCGTGTGTGTGTGTTTTTATTACAAAATCATCACATATTGGTAAAGGTGATACACAATATACTGTAAAATTAAAAAGACCGAAATTATCGCAAGTGTAACAAAGGACAATGTTTAAACTCGCCTAAGAACCAACAGATATTTGATAATTACCAAAATTCTTATCCTTAAAAGCATTAGATAACATGCATTTGATAGTAACGGACACTTCTGAATTGTTAAATAAAAATAAAAAGGACTTTTTCGATTTTGAACTTTGTACCTAGTTTTTACTACTAATTTGCTGTGATTTGGCCAATCGCACAATACCTTCACTCACATATTTCAAAAGTTGTCATAAACTCAAATATATTATGAAAACGTTTATATTTTAAAATATAACTCAGATTAATATATGCTACAAGGAACTGGGGTACATTGAAATCATCTGTTTTCATTTAAAATAACAATACTATTGTACTCTCATTGGCAAATCAGCATTGTGCCACGCAAAAAAAAAGTCAATAACGTTGACAAATGACAACACGTCAAAAGTCTCAAAAGTCAAAACTCAAAATAAATAGACGTCAGGTGTACGATTGTTTTGGTTTCGTTTGAAAAAACAAAAAATACATTTCTGCAAATGTTTTCGGAATCTAAGTGCACTGTGCAGCATTGAGTTATCATGTACTACGAGTACATTATAACTCAATGCTGTGCAGTTGGTTTGTTATGCGATAAGTTTTTATAAATTACGACTCGGCTTGAACAACGGATATCGATACTCTTCTTTAGTGACTTACCTGCCTTGAATCACGGACATTAACCAAACGAGACTGTATAAGTTGTATTTATTTGGTATAAATAAAATAAATACCTAATCCCAACCTGAGTTTTATTTACCGTATAAATGCTAGGCTAAGACTGAACTGCTTACATTAGCAATAACATATGGTGGGTGTACCAGTTAAGGACATATTTTCACTTCGAAATGCTCTGAACTAGTATTATTTAATTTTAACATATAAATGTACATACAAAGTTGTTTATTAATCACTAATGTTGCAATATAGATAAATTATTTGATTCCAAATATTTAATTTTTTTATATATTTCATTAATTATACGAAAAACGGGAATGTGTCTAAGTTTGACCAGTGCGCTCCAATAAATGACCACTTTTGCGCCAATAGTTGACCACAGAAAAACTTATTAAGAAAAGGTAGCTAATTGAAAATAAAACAGTATTTTGTTACACAAATTGACCTTCATATAATGACTAAAAGTTTATCTAGACTCACAACCAATTTTAATGGCACAGTCGAAGGTAACTAATTAGAAGACAAACATGAAAATTAGAACATTAACGTTAACAACGCTTATTAGCAAACTACAATAGGAAAATTGCTTTGCACATAAATTATCAGTATCACCTATCATAGACTTTGAATTAAATAAATCAGTCCCATCATATTGAGGTAGGTGATTTTGACAAAATCTTATCTAGAAACCGTAAAATTACCAAAAGAACTAGAAAGCTTTATCTTATACTAGCTGTTCCCCGCGATTTCACCAGCGTGGAATTTTTTGCGCGGAACCTTAAAATAAAAGTAGCCTAAGTTACTCCTTATAACATCAGCTATTCTGCCAGTGAAAGTCCCTTTCCAAATCGATTCACAGGTTTTTGCGTGATTCATGCCAAAATAGCTCGCAGATGACAGATTTTTTTCAGACTTACACATTTATTGTTATATTTTGATCAATTTACACAATATTTTTATGCATTATGTGTTATTCTAATGTATGAGATATATTACTGTAATGTTTCATTAAAATGCATTCAGTAGTTTTTGCGTGAAAGAGTGACAAAATCCATACATCCTCACAATCTTTCACATTTATAATATTAGTAAGATTCATTGCAAAAATTTGGCCATGTCTTCAACCTTATAGGAACCTCTGGTATTTATAGAAACACGTGCTTTTATAACTCCAATGATGCTGTCACGGTCATACAATATAATCTTTTTTTTCAAGCCAGTTGAAAATAGTCGCAGATCATAACATCATAGTACTGATTTCAGCGTAACATCCATCAATGTTTTTGATTTTCCCAGAGATATAGTTGTTTAGGTGCTTGGCTACCTTTGGCTTTTGGTGGTGTCGCTTCAAGATATTTTACGTGGAGCCATGTTACAGCTGTATTAGTAGTATATATATAATTATAATATATAGTTGTAGCACGAATGGGTCAGTTGGACCGAGGCAGGACCACACTCACAGAATACCAGCCTAAAATATCAGCATAACGCTTCTATTTCGTCAGGTGAGTGTAGAGAACCGGATACCTTTTTTACTAGAAACGAGACATTCCACCTTAGTCCTCACGGTTGACAACGCATCTGTATTTTGATTCGTAATCGAGGATAGATATAGATGTCTATGGGCCACAGCAACCACATACCATCAGTTGGACTCTGTGCTCGTTTGTCACCCTTATCCTATAAAAAAATCCTGTGGAAGTAGGGTAACTTCCTTTTCTTCTGGCTGTTGGATTGATAGTCCAGGTCCAAAATCATTTAAAGATGCACTCTCTTATTATTTGGCTAACTGTTTCCAATAAACAATTATTTTTAGCGTTAGCGTTAATCCTTAAACTCTTCTTGAAGGGTCAAGATAGTTGGTGGTCCCATTTTCCATTGAGAATGACTCATTTTCAGTTTGTTTATAACAGTCGGGTGAGGGATATGATATTTTCGACATACTCGCCTTATTTTAGCGCCTTTATGAATTTCATTGAGATACTTAAGCAAATTTAGCTCTGTATATTTAAAAAAAAATCTTTTTGGGTCTAAATTCAATCTAAAACAACAAAAAAAGTTAAAACTCTAATCTGGTGGTCATCCATAGGAACACTTTTTTACTACTGTGTACCAATAGCAAACCAGTGGTCAACAACTGGGGCAAATCGCATAAAACGATTTTAATAATTGGCTTTAAGCTCTAAATTGTCAAACAAAAGCATCACTATGAAAAAAAAGAACAAAAAAAGAAACACCATAAGCAACCAGGTGCAAACCAGTTGGTCAACAATAGGAACTCAGTACAAGGTGTGTTCCAGTAGTAAACCACCTTTAAAAATACTTGATAATGTCACATTCTTTAATAAAAATCACACCGCATAGCACTTAAATAAACACAAAACTTTTAAAATAATACAACTTGATGACAGTAATTAGGAAATAATAGGTAATATTAAAATACTGAACTTATCGACTCTAGATGACGGGGGGAATACACTGTGGCGGCGCTGTCGTCGCGCCACAAGCGAAACACATCGAAACCTAAATCACGCTATCAAAGTTCCGAAATTAAAGCAGCATATATAGAATAGCTCCGAACTACCAATCGGAGCGCTGGCCGCTCCCCGGGCAGAACACCTTGTCCGGCGGGAGATCTCCCCTTTTCCTTTCACCCGCTACAGTGGTGACCAACCGACGTGATTTGAACACGCAACCAACAATCTTCGGAAACTACAACTTCAAAAACTTCGTCATCTTACTCAAGTACCCCATTCATTCGCTCCCGAGCAGACATTGTCTGCAGTCTTCACATTCTGCAAGCCATCTAGCTTTACAAAGGTTCATCGCAGCACTGGAATAATAATGCTTCCTGTTCCTTCAAGCTACTCTCTGCGCTACAGTGTTCGGCACGGCTCTGAGCCTTACTGCTCGCCTCTGCTTCACGGCACTCTCGCAGATTACTTGCCTTCTTCTCGACTCACCGCAGACTACATGGCAATTCCTGGCACTTGCTCCGGCTCATCGTTCTCACCGGCATCATTTGCAAGTGCGTAGTACGGCATGCATTACACACCGGCATATCATTCGCACCGGCGTCACTTGCCCTTACGCACACAGCATGCATTCCCCACCGGCATTAAGGACGCACCGGCAATCGGACTGCACTATCGACCTCCGGTCTGAGCAGGGGGGTGATGTGGCGGCGCTGTCGTCGCGCCACAAGCGAAACACATCGAAACCTAAATCACGCTATCAAAGTTCCGAAATTAAAGCAGCATATATAGAATAGCTCCGAACTACCAATTGGAGCGTTGGCCGCTCCCCGGGCAGAACACCTTGCCCGGCGGGAGATCTCCCCTTTTCCTTCCACCGTCTACACACCGCCGACCATCCCGCGATGTGAATGCTCCATGCCAGATGTGCGTTTTACACAGCGCTCAGTTCGCAAAGCACTCTTCTCCCTGGACGTCAGCAAGTCGAGTGGGCCCGATGGAGTCCCTCCTATTGTGCTGAAGACGTGTGCTCCGGAGTTCGCACCGGTTTTAACGCGTCTTTTCCGGTACTCCTACTTCCAAGGCGTAGTCCCGAATTCATGGAAGACAGCTTTGGTCCACCCGATCCCTAAAAAAGGCGACCGCTCAGACCCGTCCAACTACAGGCCTATTGCCATCATCTCCTTGTTCTCCAAAATAATGGAATCCATTATAAACTGCCAGCTCATGAGGTACCTTGAGGATCACCAGCTGATTAGTGACCGCCAGTACGGTTTTCGTCGAGGTCGATCAGCTGGTGATCTTCTAGTCTATCTGACTCATAGATGGGCGGAGGCAGTAGAGTCCAAGGGGAGGCATTGGCCGTTAGTTTGGACATAGCGAAGGCCTTCGATCGGGTCTGGCACAAAGCGCTTCTTTCGAAGCTTCCTTCCTATGGGATTCCCGAGAAATTGTGCAAGTGGATCACCAGTTTCCTTGCTGATCGGAGCATCAAGGTCGTAGTAGACGGTGCATGCTCTGATTTCAAGCCTATCAACGCTGGTGTTCCACAAGGCTGCGTGCTATCACCAACGCTGTTTCTCCTGCATATCAATGATATGTAGCTAACTAGTAGCATTCATTGCTATGCAGACGACAGCACTGGTGATGCCTTATATACCGGCCGTGCCAATATTTCTCGGGAAAACGTCGCTGAGTACCGGAACAAACTTGTGTCTGAAGTCGAGTCTTTGCTGGACAAAGTCTCGGATTGGGGGCGACTAAATCTAGTCCAGTTTAATCCTCAGAAGACACAAGTTTGCGCGTTTACCGCTAAAAAGAACCCCTTTGTCGTATCTCCTCAGTTTCAAGGCACTCCCCTTGCTGCCTCAGCTAGTATCGGAATCCTTGGCGTCGACATATCGAATAGTGTGCAGTTTCGTGGTCACTTGGAAGGAACGGCCAAATTGGCCTCTAAAAAGCTTGGCGTGCTCAGCAGAGCGAGACAGTATTTCATGCCGGCACATCGCTTGCAGCTTTACAAAGCGCAAGTTCGGCCCCACATGGAATACTGTTCTCATCTCTGGGCCGGGGCACCCCAGTGCCAGCTCCTGCCACTTGACCGCATCCAGCGCAGAGCGGTTCGAATCGTGGACGACCGAGTTCTTTCTGATCGGCTCGATACACTGGCACTGCGTAGAGATGTTGCATCTCTTTGCGTATTTTATCGCATCTACCACGGGGAGTGCTCTGAGGAATTGTTCGGACTAATTCCAGCCGCTCAATTTCACCATCGCACATCGCGACAAAACACGCGTTACCATCCATTTCATCTGGATGATTGGCGGTCCACTACTGTGCGATTTAGAAGTTTTTTCCCTCGCACAACTTCCTTGTGGAATCAATTACCACCAGCGAATTTTCCGGACCGATACGACTTAGGAACCTTCAAGAAAAGAGCTTACACCTTTCTAAAAGGCCGGCAACGCATCTGCAATTCCCCTGGTGTTGCAGTTGTTCATGGGTGGCGGTAGTCACTTACCATCAGGTGAGCCGCATGCTCGTTTGCCCCCTCTTCCATAAAAAAAAATCATGTCGACGTGTAAGTCTAACTGTAATGGCGGCCAAAAGGCAGTAAACGAGACACTGGTCTGAGAAAAAGAGCCAGTTATCGATATTTTTCGTTTACTCTCGCACAAAATGATGTTCGGAAGATTGCTTATAGTCTAGGCTATATAACTAAACTATTGAATTCTTAAAAAATGCCCGCCATTTCTTAATTTATTCAATTGAACATATGAGTGGTCAACCACCGGTACCTGGTTTGGGACTGGTACACCCACCCTAGTAATGTTTCATAAAATAAAACATAACCTCAAAATCTCTATGATAACTGCTAATATCTAAGTTCTCAGAAGTGTACGTCAGGAATTATTGTTCTTACATACAATTACGTGTAATTTCGAACTTAAAAAGATATTTTCTTTCACTGTTGGTTCTTAGGCGAACATTGTATGGACGCAAAACAATGTCCTTTAAATAGATAAAATAGAATCTGTAATATGCAAAATTAAAATCAAGTTACAGCGTATAAGAACAGAGAGGTTACAAGATGAAGGTGTGAAAGAGTATTGAATTGTGTATGAATGATTTAGACTTGGAGACTGTGTGGTATAATGTCAAGAAAGGTTTAGTGGATGCAGCTACCGAAGTATGTGGTGTAAGTAAGAGAACGATTGAAAGGAAAAATAACACGTTATGGTGGGATGATGAGGTCCGGATGGAAGTTGAACCAAAGAAGAAAGCATGGCTAGATTTACTAGCAACCAAGGCTAGTAATTCTAGCAGTATGAATGATGATATTGAAAGGAAAAAGGCAGTTTTTAGACATCTAAATAAGAGAGTAAAAGAAGTAGTTGAAAGGAAAAAGCAATAAAGAACGGATGAGAATGATAGAAGAATATCGGATAACTTCCAGGCAAACATTAAAATGTTCTGGAAACTCGTAAGAACTACCAGGGGACATTCACAACAGACTAAAATGAATGCTATACGAGACCAGAATGGCTGTATTCTGAATGACGAAGTTTTGAGTTTAAGGAGATGGGAGGAATACTTTGAAAGCGTGTTTATGAGTGACGAGACGTTTGAATTAAATGAAATAGAAATTCCGAAAGAAGAGGAAATAGATAGAGATATAAGTATAGATGAAATAATGAAAGCAATGAAAAGTATGAAAGCAGGTAAGGCAGCCGGTTATGATAGAGTATCTCTCGAAATGCTAAGGGCTGGAGAAGGAATGGTGGCAGACCTGCTGTACACCTTGTTTAATTTATGTTGGGAACTTAAGCGGGTACTGGGAGACTGGTGCAAAGCCGTGATAGTCCCAATATACAAGGGAAAAGGATCACAGCAGGACTGAAAAACTACCGTGGTATCAGCCTTCTTAGCATTGTGGGAAAACTGTATGCTAAGGTACTAATTGAAAGAGTTATGAAAGAAACTGATGGAAAAATTTGGGATGTGCAAGTGGGATTTAGAAAGGGAATGGGATGTACGGATCAGGTCTTTTCCATGCGCATGATCGCGGAGAAGTTTTTGGCCAACAACCAAAAAGTTTTTTGTGCGTTCATATACTTGGAGAAGGCTTATGACAGAGTGGACAGCGATGTGTTATGGCAAACACTGAACTCATTTGGGTTGACCGCTGGTTTGATACAGGCATTGAAGTCTCTATATAGGGACTCTAGTGCTTGTGTCAGGATCAACGGGGCCTACTCGGACTGGTTTGGCATCCATAAAGGTGTCAGACAGGGCTGTGTGGCTTCCCCGTGGTTGTTCAACCTATTTATGGACAGTTGTTTGGAAAATTTGAAAGTAGAAGAATGCGGGTTAAGAATGGGTGAGTTAACCGTCAAATGCCTTTTGTACGCCGATGATCAAGTCATACTTGCATCGTCGGCAGCCGAGTTGCAAATGATGGTTACATTAATGAACAGGACATTAAAAGAAAAGGGAATGAAAGTGAACGCAAGTAAGACGAAAGTTATGGTTTTTGAAAGAGAAGACAGCAAAACGATATGTGAAATAAGAATAGAAGGGGAGTTGGTAGAGCAAGTAGATGAGTTTGTATAATTGGTATGTGTGTTTAGCAGGGATGGTAGATATGATAAGGATATAGAACGACGAGTAAATGCAGGAAATAGAGTGAATGGGGCTCTACACTCTATTGTGAAAAGTCAGAATGTGTCCAAAAAGGCACGTATGGCAATTCACAATGCTGTGTTAGTACCTACTTTAATGTATGGTAGTGAAAGTTGGGTGTGGCAGAAGAAGCATGAGAGTAGAATAAATGCTGTAGAAATGCGGTCATTAAAAAGTATGTTAGGGATGAAGCTGAATGACAGAGTGAGAAATTGTTTAATAAGAGAAGAGTGTGGTTTGCAAGATGATGTTGTGACCAGGATTAAGAAAGGAATGCTTCGGTGGTTTGGCCATGTAGAAATAATGAATGAGGAAAGAGTGACTAAGCAAATCTATGTTGCAGAGGTGAACGGCATAGTCGGGAAGGGTCGCCCTAGGTGAAAGTTTATCGACCAAATTGGCGATATATTAAAAATGGGCCATATCAAGAGTACCTTTAACCGACGAGCGTATATGCGTAGGTATATGGATGTGGAGGAAGCGAGAGAGGTGTGTCAGGATCGTGCCAAATGGAAGTCCATAATCTCTGCCTACCCCTCTGGGTGACGGACGTGAGTGTTTATGTATGTATTATAAAATCAACATGGCTTAAAAATATATAACTTACGTAAAAATCAGTTTGTATCCTGTAAAATAGTTGCTATGATTCTAATGTTGTTAGGCAATATTAATAAATCTGCTTACTGTAATAGATTTCAATTAAGCAACGCCGGTTTGAGAATTACTTGATACGTTTTTATTTCAGTTAAGGTTTCCTAAGAAATAATTGGTATAAGTCTTATTATTTTCATTCCTAATTTAAAAGACGTTGTTCTGTTTATATAAGACATATTTTCAGAAACATTTTCGTAACAATTTAATATTTATAAATTTAATATAAATTTAATAATTTAATTTAACAAGTAACAAATTAACAAAACATTATTTAGAAAAAACTTGTGGCAGCTGAGTTCAAAGTTCGATTTCCATTAGCACAATACTGAAAATCTAATTTTTGTTATTAATATGTGAAACGTCATCTCACGCAAATAAATAGGTAAGTCTTTCGTGTTAATAACCTATATCGACTTACGGAGTGACGGTAGTATTTTGTGAGTGCAGGATATCGTACTGCATATTCATATTTCATGCAACTACGTCCTTTTTAGACTGACTTTTAACCACTTCGGTTTGTTGCTAAAGTCAATTTTTAATTTGTATCAATATAGTTATTTTATGATTTCATCATCTCTGAATATAGGGTATAGAATATCTCTTTTATAGGTGTTAATTTTTTTACGAAACCACATTTTCTTAAAGGCAGTGGTATATACCATATCGTCTCATGGGTGTCGTAAGAGGTGACTGAGGGAAACAATCAGGAGATTAGCAGCAGCGGCGTCTTCTTAATAACAACTAAAAAATAAACACTGTGGTTGCCAACCTACTTGCCAAGCATGGCAACTATAGTAAATAGCTCCCGTATTAGGCAATCTATTGGGAAGGACAGTGTTCAGTAGACTTTTAATAGGCTGTAACGGTAACGGTCATCGGTACGGTCTACGGTCAACGGTAACATCAAACTAGAATCTAAAATAATTTGCTTTTAACTCTTATAGGTCATTTTACCAAATTCAGGTTATAATTTACCATTACTTTTAGGTAGACTTTGATTCTTTTTTCACCCTTACTTGTATAAAAGATGTCTTATGGCAACACAGTAAGTAGAAGAAAAAGCAACTAAACCAAGAGTTCTAAGTACAAAATCAGCTACTACAGTACACGCTATATAGAGGATAGCATTCTTTGGTTAATTATTTTTAACTCTAAAGTGTAGTTTTATATTTAATGCAAATTACTCATTTCTTTTGTTCATTTAGTTCTATGTGCTTTACTTGGTCATTACATTTGATTAGTCTTGTGATATAATAAGATAGCAAACTATTCCCTATTTATAATAAAATAAAAAAGGTCTATTAACATGATTATTTATTAATTATTTATTTTAAATTATTATTTATCATTATGTTTAGCATGATAAGAATAAGCGAGACAAATAAGCGATAACATTTTATCGCATGATAAGTGTAAGCGACACCTATGAAATTGGGTTTTGTTGAAAGCGCCGCTTTGAACTGATTATAATTATTGAAATTAGGGTTTGACTTGGTATTATAAATTTAAATTAATTTTATATTTAAAACATGCAATTTTTTTTCAAAAAAAAGTTCTATTCGTTTATTTCTTTGAGTTTTGTTTTTTCTGCAATGCCACTATATTTTTATAACTATGAAAATTGGTTATAATTTTTGAAAATGAGTTTCGACGTGAAAACAATGCATCGCAAACGGCGGGCAACATCAATGACGTATGTACGGACCTAGCACTATTGACTAACAAATTGTGCATTATTGGTTTAATTCATTTCATTCGAGAAATTTTGACCTCACAAATGGAGTGGAGTGGAGTGGCCACCCGGAGAAGAAAGTTAATAATGACGAATTGAAGGCGATAGTGGAAGCGCATCAGTCTTAAACTATGACTGAGCTAGTATCAGCTTTTGATGTGTCAAAATAATGTTAGATACGTCATTTGTAACAAATCGGTAATATTCTTCTTTAAAGAGCTTCTTTAACTCAGCGCACAGCGAGAAGCCCGCCTCCAAGCTTGCATTATATTGCTGAATCGGTATAGTAAGGAGGGAATTTTGAGTCGAATTCGAATTATTATTACATGTTCGTTACCTGCGAAGGAAAGTTGATCTTAAATGACCATCGCCGCCATTCATTACAGTAGTTACATCCAGGTGCCCAAGTTAAATAGCTAATATGACTTAAACATGAAAATGGCAAAAATACTCAAAGAAAGAGTGAATAGGCTTTTACTAAGCTAATTACGATCTTTGGCTGCATCATCACTTAACATCAAGTGGGATAGTAGTCAAGTACTGGCTTAGAATAGAAAAAAATAGTGTAGAAAAATATTTGATCACTTAAAAATAATTCCATTTTCCTATACAAATCGGCAATTTTATAAGTAAAGGCCTAATATAAATTAAGTATAGAAGCAATTTCTTTATAAAATCTTTGCGAATATTCATAAGATCTTTAAAGATCATGTGTGAACATCACGTCTCATTTTTAAAGTGAAACTAATCTTTATTGTATTGATATTATGGTCTTATTCGAACAGACCGTTCAGATGGTGGCGGTCGGTTTATTCCATTTGGACTGAACTACTAACTCGCACTCTCACTCCTATTGGTGGTACTTTGAGGCACCTTGCGGCATGAGAGCGGACGTGCTCGAGAAAAACTAAATGACTGAATAACAGACGTCGTTCGGAAATGTGTCCTCTAGTACTTCACAAAGAAATAGTTCACTACTCGTTAATAGTTCTTGTTTTAGTTTGAACTACACAATAATAGTTACAACCAAAGTCCTTTTCTAGACTTCGGACTAATTCACACCTTAATCTTCTAAACGTTTCATATCAATTTCTACTGGTGTGTCTGATCTTGATAAATCTTCAAGGGAAAAAATATTATCTACAAAAACTTCTAAGCCATACTTGTGTTGTTTAATAGACACAATGTCCTCCTTTTCCACACTAAATATATTTGCTTGAATAACTCTTTTAGCAGACAATTTGGAACAGAAAGCTAGACCTTTTCACTGCTCACTGTCATAACAACATGATGAAGTTTTTGAAAATGTATTCAAGGCATTTATCAACCTAAAATTGTTATTTCCATAAAGCTTTAGAAGTTTTCGAAATAACAAGTCATCTCTTTCTTGCCAAGCCAATAGATTTAAAGGAGTAATTATCATTGTTACATTTATACTGTTTTGTGGTTTTACAAGACAATTTGTGGCTCAACTTTTATCCCGTCAATGTCGTTAAAGTGAAGCAAAAACATTTATAGAGAAATCAAAGGCCCTGAAAATCGTGAGTTTTCTTTTAAAGTTATTATCTTATTACAATGTATATGTATATTAAAGTTATGAAATATGACGATGAATATTTAAGACGCATTCAAATTTTTAAATATATGGCGGCACCTGCATCGTTGTAGATGCGGTGGCGTCGGTCTAGCTAGACAGAATTCTTGTAAACGACACGTGTACCGCACACCTGTGGCATTGCACCTACGTTGCCACCCGTCCTGCTTGTATAAAACGGACTGAGCGGCCGTCGTTAAGACAGTCTTGGCTCTGACGTGGAACGGTGCGCTTGTCGTATTCCGTTACTAGTTTATCCTCGACTCGTTGGATAATTAATTCGTGTAAACGAATTAATTATTATTCCTAACTACAAAATCAGTCTCTGTACTATAACCCACTATACTTCCTACATCAGAAGTGGGATAAAGTCCCCCTTATTGCCCACCTATAATCTTCGAATAGTATGAGAATTATTACATTTGTAAAGGCTATAATGCATTTCGCATTGATGGATCTCTTTTTATGTTAAATACCGTAATGAAATTTGCTGTCCTACTTACGATATTGTCGTATCATTAAAGTGTAGAGAAAAGATAAAGTGAAATTATTTAAGCCAAAAGATAAATCCTTTTGTTCGATTTGTATTAAAAGTACCCTCAAGTATTTTCATTATTTCTGACGTACCTAAATATGTTAACAAATTGAAGAAATGTCGGAGGCTTTCTAGACGAGTCATAGTTTGCATTGAATGAAAAATTTACTTATTCAAGTTTTGTTGTAATTTGATAGTTCATGCGAAACATGATTATCATCTGTTATATTTTGAAATTCAAAACGTTTAAGCGATGTACCAAAATAAAGGATTAACTTTAACATGCTAGGAATTGAAAATAATAAGTAACATTTTTGTGTTCTAATGTGTTGATCAGTGTTGCAGTTTGCTCTGAATACTGTGTGGACGGCAAGATTGGGGTTTGATGTCGAGAGCTTCGTAAAAATCTCTACATCAATGATCAATGAGGAAGATGTTGTGACGGCTAATCGAACATGGTCAGATACGGCCGAACGCTAGTAAGATTGAGCCTACACCGCTACAGTCTGTAACTTATCGGCAGATCTTACGGCAAGGCAATTGAAGCGGCCGCCGAACACATGGTCCTTTGGTGCTGTAAATGAACGTCTGAGGCTTGGTCGGCTTTCGTAGATTTTGCGCAGATGTGATGGTATCCGTCTCTACACATAGTTTCCGTTTATTGCAATGTTTTCAAATGTCCATACAGTTGCCGTTTCTTAAGAGAATTTGTGATGAATTTTGGAAGCTCGGAATTCCATGGTTCGCAATACATTTATCTCGATTTCTTTTAATTTTGCAAAGCAGTACGACGATTCGATAGCGCTAGTACGGCGCGACGACTCGCTGGCGCGAATGTGGCACGGACGCAGCAGAACGGAAAGCTGGAGTGCGTTTGCCTGGAGGTAGCCATATCGGCGCCTTCATGATTTAAATGAAGTCTGGGATGGTCGACCATTGTAATATTTAACAAGAGTTAATATCTGTTAGCAGGTGGTGATAACTGATAGACCGTATGCTGCTTACTGTCAACCGCACGAGGACGTGCGACAGTCAGAGGTAGCCGTGTTTGTGCATCTAGAAAATACTAGAGACGTTGCAACACTCTGGCGAAGTAATTATTCTAGTGCAGGAAAGGAACATGAAGTTGCAGGGAGGCTGGTCTGTGCTGCACTGGGATATGTGTCGAGTTGCTGTTGGTTTACATACTTAGGTGTTATCGTGTCACTACGTCCCTCACGATACACTTTTGTGTGATTGTAACGGGGACATGTTTGCGGTATGGTTGGTCTGTAACTGTTCTATACTGTATTGAAAAAAAAAGAGAGTAAGAAAAAAAATGTGGTTCTTACTATCATTGCAGGGCGTTTGCCGGTCCAATGATATAGCTACAGGGAATAGTGATTCCGGACTAGCATAAATAGTACTGAAAAAAAGAGGTTAAGAAAAAAGAATAGTTCTTACAATCATTGCAGGGCTTTGTGCCGGTCCATTGATATAGCTATAGGGAATAGTGATTCCGGACTAGCGAAAACAGTACTTGAAAAAAAAAGAGAAAATAGAAAAAGCTACAGACTAATCATTCCGATCTAGCATAAAGGTGATAAAAGTTTTGTAGGGCTTACTGCTGGAACAAAACTGATTATCACCCGAGTCTGAAGGGTCAGTATAGACCGGACCAGACGCTGTTATGTCAGGATAATCGAACGACGTTTTACAGATTACAGTTGTTACAGATAACTAAAATTGTGATGGAGCGCGTGCGAGGACGCACGCATGTCAGTATGGCCGTGGCGGCACCTGCATCGTTGTAGATGCGGTGGCGTCGGTCTAGCTAGACAGAATTCTTGTAAACGACACGTGTACCGCACACCTGTGGCATTGCACCTGCGTTGCCACCCGTCCTGCTTGTATAAAACGGACTGAGCGGCCGTCGTTAAGACAGTCTTGGCTCTGACGTGGAACGGTGCGCTTGTCGTATTCCGTTACTAGTTTATCCTCGACTCGTTGGATAATTAATTCGTGTAAACGAATTAATTATTATTCCTAACTACAAAATCAGTCTCTGTACTATAACCCACTATACTTCCTACATATATAACATTTGGAAAAAGAAAAATTTTATAATGTTATAGTAGCTATCATACTACAAATATACAGAAAGTAAGTAATTTGTTAACACGTTATGTGGACTTCATTGCGATTTGGCTTAAAAGTAATATTATCATGTTGTTCAAAAGCCAACGTAATTTGCTAAAATTGCTAAAAGTTGCAAGGGACATCGCAAGTAAGTAAAAAATAGAAATGTTCTTACATATATGTACTTCCGTAAGCTAAAATTTAAAAATCATCTCTCAGGAAATAATTAGGTACGCTTGAACTAACAAATCAATAAACAATTAAATAATTTACTGCTAGTGGTTTCTATAGAACGTGAAATATCTGTTATATTATATCTCTTTATAATTAGAAAAAACTTGGTTTAACATACAAAAAAAAATCTCTTCGCGTGGTTCTTGATTTGGTTAATACTGTTGCGTGCCACTATTAATGTCTTGTACATGGCAACACTAGTTACACTAGCGCCCTCTAGTGTCGAGTAAAAGAAAGTGTTGCGCGCCACTATTAATGTCTTGTACATGGCAACACTAGTTACACTAGCGCCCTCTAGTGTCGAGTAGCAGAACTAGGAGAGTCGAGATCCTTCCAGAAATTTCGGGACTGATATGTACTCGAACATTCTAGATGTCGCTACAGTAGAAGGTTCTGGAAACTATCTGAGATATCCTATATAAGGCCGGTATAGACCACGACCGGGGCAGTATTGAATTGGCGATACAAGAGAATACTTCGAGGCGAAATAACGGCGAACTGTGTTTTATTATTAGTGTGATTTTAGATTGTAATTAGTGTTGTGTAATTAAAGTGTCAATTTTGGTAATTCAATCGGCAGTTTTTAATTGTCTCGAACCCTAAGCTCGTAACAATTAGTGTCAGAAGTGGGATCAAATCATGCCGATTTTACCAAAGGACGACATGGAGGGTATGCGTACCCGAAGCCAACGCCAGCTGGAGGCGGACCAGAGACGATTTGGTAATGCAACGCCGCAAACGTCGGAGGGCCAGATGCTGACCACGGAGGCCTGCTCGTCAGCAGCTCCTGCATCTGCAGCACCTGACTTAGGTGCTCTGATGATTATGTTGCAGGATCAGGCTCGCCGACACGAGTAAACAGGCCCGCCGACAGGAGGAACAGGGCCGTCGGTGGGAAGAGCAGCTGCAGCGCGGGTAGAAGGAACAGGCCCGCCAACAGGAGGAACAGGGCCGTTGGTTGGAAGAGCAGCTTCTTCTCATGAAGGACCTTCATGCTACCTTCGGGAAAGAGATAAGGGAGGTGAAGGATAGGGTTGCTCAACATGACAACCGCCTGTCGGAAGCTGAAACTCGAATCGACCAAGTGAACAATCGGGTTGACAACGTGATGGTTGACGTGAAGAAAACGCTGAACGACCTCAAAATTGGGGATGGAGTTACAGCTCCCGTGGTAGCTACAACACCTTCGCTACGTGGATTCAAAGTGACACCGTTCGACGGGACTTCTTCCTGGTCGGCCTACAAAATCCAGTTCGAGGCTCTAATGAAAGCGAACGGCTGGAATAAAAGTCAGGCCATGACTGCTCTCACCCTAGGCCTACGCGACCAGGCCTTAACTGTTCTGGAAGCTCTCGGTAAGGAAGTGACTTACGAGCAGCTCCTTGAGGCATTGGAGGCGAGATATGGCGACGCTCACCTGGAACACGTCTTTCGTGCGCAGCTCAAAGATCGCGTGCAACGCAGTAACGAAAACCTGCAGCAGTGGGCCCTTGAGGTGGAGAAGCTGGTTCGAAAAGCGTACCAGTTTGTACCTGCGCTCATTGTAGGGAACCTGGTGCAGACATTCATCGACGGCATCCGCAACCTTGAAGTCAGAGCTGCTGTGAGGCTCGGGCACCACGAGACGCTTAAGGACGCCTTGATCCATGCACTGGAGGTGGAAGCGGTGCGGCAGGATCATCGTTCCCACCGCGTCAGGGAGGTTGCAGCAGTTACAGTTAAGAAACTCAATAAAAGCTACAGCCCTAGGTGCTACGGCTGTGGGGAAAGGGGCCATCTTCGATCCAGCTGCCCTAAGCGAACTGTAGAATGGGAAGGTGATCGATCTCAAGAGGGTAGTGCGGCTAATAGCACCGCCCAGCAGCAGCAGGGAAACGAGTAAAAGCCAGGACTGTGGGGCGGGTACTGGCTGACGTTAAAAGAGCCCCAAGAATTTCGATCTCACACACCCATGATGGGAACAGCCTAATCATCAAGGGCGAAGTCAACGGAACGCCGTGTAAACTGACCATAGACACTGGAGCCTCTCGCACAGTTGTCAGTTCCCAACTTATAAGTCGGTTCCTTGGGTCTCCGCATACAACCGAGAACGCATTAATTTGGTGACAGCCACCGGTCAGCGCATACCCGTCCGTGGAGAGAAGAAAATGGAGTTGAAGCTAGGCAACATGATCTATCTGCATAATGTCATCATGGCTGATATAATGGACGACTGTATCCTGGGCCTAGACTTTATGAGGAAGAATTGTTGTGAGATCGACGTTAAGCAAGGTGTTTTGAAATGTGAGATCGGAAACGATAGTGCCGGTTAGTCTTCCTCGGAGTCCTGGGCAAGCTTATCGTTGTTTACTACTAGAGTAGACAATGACCTTCCATGGAAAGTGGCTCGAACCTTGGTCAGAACTACCGATATCTCAGGAGTACGTGTGTGATCAGGAACAGATTATAGCAAAAGGCACATTGGTTGGTACTAGTGAGGAAGTGGATTGGTTGCGTCGGTGCGAATATCTATCGACTGGGACCCCCAGCAAGGATGGACAAACGAGAGTAACCACACTTTCAGAAGACTGTCGCAGCGTTCTCTCCCCGAATGAAATGGTCAAGGCGAAGAAGTTGTTACTCAAGTACGCCAATGTTTTCTCGTCAAACGAAGCTGACATAGGAAAGACTGGCTTAGTTCAACACAAAATAAACACAGGACAAGAATTGCCTATTCGTCAGCGGCCAAGAAGATTGCCTGTAGCACGTGAAAAGGAAGTGGAAACCATGATTGAGGGAATGGTGAAGGATGGTGTTATTGAACCTTCATCTAGTCCATGGTGTTCACCTGTGGTGCTGGTAAAGAAGAAGGACGGCAGCATGCGGTTTTTTGTTGACTACCGCCGCCTGAATGACGTTACGAAGAAGGACAGTTATCCCTTGCCAAGAATTGATGACACGTTGGACATGCTTACAAGCGTAAATTGATTTAGTACGCTGGACCTGAAAAGTGGCTACTGGCTTGAAATTGACCCTAAGGACAAGGAGAAAACTGCATTCTCCACAGGATAGGGTCTGTGGCGATTTAAAGTCATGCCGTTTGGATTGTGCAATGCTCCAGCAACGTTTGAAAGGTTGATGGAGCTTGTATTTACCGGGCTAATTGGAGATGCCTGTCTGGTCTATTTGGATGACATCATCATCGTAGGCCGTACGTTTGAGGAACACCTTCAAAACCTGGAACGCGTGCTTATGAAGATCCAGAGTGCCAACCTTAAGTTGAGTCCGAAGAAGTGCTCACTATTCAAACGGCAAGTTAGTTTTTGGGGTATGTAGCGTCGGAAGAAGGTATCCGCACGGATCCAGAGAAAATTGCTGCTGTCAAGGAGTGGCCGGTCCCAAAAGACAAGACTCAGGTTAGAGCATTTTTGCAGATATAGCCAAACCTCTGCACAAGCTAACCGAGGAGAAGCGACATTTCTGCTGGGATGAAAGTTGCGATATTGCATTCCAGGAGCTCAAGAACCGTCTGTGCAAAACACCTATTTTGGGGGTACCCTGATGCGGGCAAGGAATTCATAGTTGACACAGACGCAAGTGATATAGGACTTGGCGTTGTGTTGTCTCAACGGAATGGTGATCAAGAGATTGTGATAGCGTACTTCAGCAAGTCGTTGTCAAAGCTGGAAAGGAACTATTGTGTCACAAGACGGGAATTGCTTGCTGTGGTAAAGTCCTTGCAGCATTTTAGCAAATATCTTCTAGGGCGGAAATTCCACTTACAAACTGACCATGCTGCACTGAAGTGGCTATTGCAGTTCAAAAATCCGGAAGGACAAGTTGCGATATTGATGGAACTACTGCAGGAATACGACTTTGTGATCGAACATCGCAGTGGGAAATCTCATGGCAATGCAGATGCATTGTCAAGAAGACCTTGCCCTGAAGATTGCAAGCATTGTACTAGGCAAGAGGGTAAGGAAGTGGTATCTGTGAGGATGCTCAGGACAGACCAGCTCAGCAATGAGTAGAAGGACAGCCTACAACATGCACAGCATGAAGATTCGGACATTAAGCCGATTCTGGAATGGATGAAGGCCAGTGCTCCTAAGCCCAAGTGGAGCGACGTCTCAGCAATGAGTTCGACCACGAAAAGCTATTGGGCCCAATGGGACAGCTTGCTGATTCAGGACGGATACCTGTGCCATAAATGGGAAAATGGTCGGGGAGACAGTTGTTATTTGCAAATGGTTGTCCCTAAGGCTAAAGTACCGGATGTTCTACAGCTGTACTATAGTGGTTGTTTAGGAGGCCACCTGGGAGTTAAACGATATCTACTGAAGATCCGAGAACGGTTTTACTGGGTCCACTGTCGTGACGATGTCGAGGACTGGTGCCGCAAATGTAAAAGTTGCACGGCTGTAAAGGGACCTCGAATTCGTAGTAGAGGCGCGTTGAAATTGTACAATGTTGGTGCACCATGGGAGAGGATAGCCATTGACGTTGCGGGGCCGTTTCCGGAAAGTGAAAGTGGTAACAAGTATTTCATGGTTGTGATGGATTACTTCACTAAGTGGCCAGAAGTCTTCGCCATTCCAAGTACAGAAGCTTCAACAGTTGCAGATAAACTAGTTCATGAAGTCTTCTGTCGTTTTGGAGTACCCTTAGAGATTCACAGTGATCAAGGAAGGAATTTCGAGTCTCAAATATTCCAAGAAACTTGCAGAGTTATGGGTACTCATAAAACACGAACAACTTCTTACCACCCACAATCTGATGGAATGGTAGAACGATTTAATCAGACATTGGAAAGGTACCTGGCAAAAGTTGTGTAAAAACGGCACCGAGACTGGGACAGGCACATACAACCGTTTTTGTTGTCATATCGAAGCGCTGTTCACGAAAGTACATCAGTGACGCCAGCTTTCGCAAACTTTGCGAGAGAATTACGGCTGCCTGCAGACCTGATCGCCGGAATACCACCTGATGCCCGACGCAGTATAACCGATTATGCAAATGACTTGCGAAACAAAATGAATGACATTTATGAGCACGTCAGACAGACGGGCCAGCAAACGTCTGAGAAGATGAAAACACGGTATGACCGCAAAATGAACAACAAGGGGTTTGATGAAGGTTCACTAGTGTGGTTATACAATCCAGTTCGCAGCAAAGGGAAATCTCCTAAGCTTCAAGCTAAATGGGACGGACCGTACCGGATTGTGACAAGGATCAATGATGTAACCTACCGGATACAGAAAGGTGCCAGAGGTACTCCTAAGATTGTCCATGTGGATCGACTGGCGCATTATTATGGGGCCAATAATGCTCGGGACGAGCATGTCTTAGAAGGAGGCAGTGTTGCGCGCCACTATTAATGTCTTGTACATGGCAACACTAGTTACACTAGCGCCCTCTAGTGTCGAGTAGCAGAACTAGGAGAGTCGAGATCCTTCCAGAAATTTCGGTACCGATATGTACTCGAACATTCTTGATGTCGCTACAGTAGAAGGTTCTGGAAACTATCTAAGGCCCTATATAAGGCCGGTATAGACCACGACTTTCGAAGCCAAATAACGGCAAACTGTGTTTTATTATTAGTGTGATTTTAGATTGTAATTAGTGTTGTGTAATTAAAGTGTCAATTTTGGTAATTCAATCGGCAGTTTTTAATAGTCTCGAACCCCAAGCTCGTAACAATACTATTATTTACTGAGTTCAAAAAACGAGAATATTCTATATTCAACACGCATGTTTTTACGCATGTTCACCGATTTTTCTTGGAAACTACTAAATGATTCTTATATTAAAAATGATATATGTTCCCATATAAATATAAAGAAAAAAATCCAACACATAGGGTGGAAAAATAGGACGGGTAAATTAAAATGTAACTATTTAGACGAAATTCTAGTAGTAACCTCGAATGTGTGATATTCTTTCGTTCATACAAAATGCGTTCATACAATTAATTAAACTAAACTTGCATAAGGTATCGAAGAATTAAAGTCCAGGATTCAGAAGCAATTAATAAATAAATAAATATGCATTTTCTTTCCACATCAAAATATTTAACGTTCGTTAAATGTTTGTTAGTTGTGGTGGTTTATTTAACTTATTAGTCTCATGTTTGATTGGTTAAATATTTTCCAGGAATATGGATTTCCGCTTGGGTAAAGACCACCTCCTTATCCTTCCTTAATTATTTGTCTTTGCTTAGGGCCATCTTGTCTTGCCCTGTCTTTGCAACGAAATCATCAGCCCACCGTTTAATTGATTTGCCGACTTTTCTTTTAGCTAACGATCCTCTCCAACATGTTATTTTTATGGTCCATCTATCGTCTGTGAACCTCGAGATATACCCGCCAGTCATTTGCCATTTTAGTTTTAAGGCTTGTGTTAAAACACCTTTTCTGTTCTTTCTCTGATTATTTCTGATCTAACTTTGTGTATTTTCCTGATTTTTAATATAGTTCTCTCTTATTTTTTGTTTCTTTTTCTGTGTGTAAATCCACGTCTGACAACAATACAGAAAGCAAGGCAGCAGACAGTTTTCAATAATATTTTTTTCATATTTAGAAAAAATAATATAATTAGTAAAACCATGCTGTAGTTGCACTATGGCTACATCAAACCCAATTTTTACGTCGTTAAATTGTTTTTGTGGTTGTGCGACAAATTTGGAATATAATAGAATAAATTCCTATTCGGTTGTTTAATAAGAGATGCCGTCAAAATACAAATAACGTACAGAAAGCTAACGAAGCTGTTTTAAATAAAGTCAAAGGAGTGTAGTGTAATTAAGAGTGTAGGAACATATGCAAGTTCTAAATGTACTTATTATAGAACCAGTATAGAAACTGTATGCTAATCTTTTGAGAGCTATGCAAAAGCAAGTTTATTCCCCGAGCAAAACGTGCTTTGAAGTGAGAGTTATTATTTTAAGTTATTACTACTAAAATATGATTACAAATAAACAAACACCTATTTAGTTTAGATGCCTATTCCTTACGTATTTTTCTCTCACCGCCAGCATGTGGTAAATCAGCACTTAAAATTGTAATTAACAATATCATTGGTGTCGGCGGGGATCGGACCCAGGCAGTCGTGTACCTCTGAACTACCTCGGCTCACTATAGCTTAATTAAAAATTTTGTTTCTAATTTATAACAACTCATTAGGCAACATCCGAGCTTAGTAAGGAGTCACTCTTAAATAATTGGAATTTACAACTATTGTACACTAGGATTAAACATGTATGATAAAGATAATGCTACATAATTATTTTTATATATTGAATTAAACTTTATTATTGTTGTTTATTGAATTTGGGTGACAAACGAGCATACAATCATAAGTGGATGCCTTGGCCCATAGGCACCAACATCTTTAATTAAGAATCGTAATGTAGATGCGTTGTCCCCCTTGGGGACATATTCATGAGTACACTATATTAAAAAAAGAATCAATTACACATAGAACAGTTTCTAAGTATCTATTTTTGTAATATTGTTTTTTGGTTGGTTTCATACAAGAATCTACACAATTACCATACATAACAAAAAAGATCATGGCGGTAACATTATGTCATTTAATCATGACATTTGAGACATAATTACTAGAAATCTTTGTATGTGTCAAGAGACAGTTGACATTTCACATCAAACTTTGGTTGCCCTTCTTTTGATTAATAAATCATTTTAAGCCACTAGTGGAATATCGGAAAATACATAATATAATTTGTATAAATGTATACCCACATTTATACAAATTATATTATGTATTTTCCGATATTCCACCTACATTTCTCAGTGTATTTGTGGTAGTGTACGTAGACCTAGCCCGTTTTGAAACATATGATTGTCTAATACATTAGTATATAGGTACGTAACATTACTATATTACATATACAAATAATCCTACTACAGTATTTAATCTAACTGAATCTAATCTATATACCTATATCATAGATAAATATAAGTATGACATTGCCGTTTTGTTGATTTGGCCAATTTCAACTGTACAGTGCCACCAACTTATCTGTTCAGGTGGACAAAATTGGAACTAATGCCGCCATTTTGTAAATGACATTTCGCTGTCAGTTATTATTTATTCTGAGCTATCAGGTGAATGTTTTTAAAAAGTGCAATTAAAATGCCTAAAGCTCTTAAAAGTGATGCGCGACAGATTATCCTAAAAGTTTTATCTTTTATGAAAGAAGAGAAACGTGTACAAGCCCCAACTATACCATTTGAAAAGCTGTATGAGCGCGTTGCTGCCGCGACTGGTTAGTATTGCCAGATATGGAAAATTAAAATCACCAAATAATGTACTTGTAAAACATAGTAAAAAAATTATCTCAATTTACTGTAATTCGTCTAAAGTACCTAGCTTTGTAGTTTGTGGTCTGTGAAGTAGCTTTAGTGACGGCATATACACGGGCTTACATTTATTTAATTTTACCTATACAATAATTATTTGTCGTTTCGTTACAGGTGTTTCTGAGCGATTTGTACACAAACTCGTAAATGAAGAGAAACACGCTGAAGAATCCAATTCTAAAATTTCTACCCCTGGCAAAAAAAGGCAAAGAAAAACCGGGAAGCAAGAAGTTGATAATTTTGACATTGGTGTTATAAGAAGAAAAATTCACGAATTTTATTCAGTGAAAAAAGAAATCCCTACCATACCCAAATTACTGAGTATTTTAAAGGAAGATATTGATTTCAAAGGAGAACGTGAAACTCTTCGAAAATTGCTTCACAAAATAGGATTTCGTTATAAGAAAACGAAATCAAATAGAAAAGTGTTGTGCGAACGTAACGACGTAGTTGCATGGAGAGCAACCTACCTACAAAAAATTAAAGAAAATGAGCGTGGTGAAAAAAGACCTGTTATTTATTTAGACGAAACTTACATTTACTCGTCTCACTCAACTGGGAAATGTTGGCAAGGTCCTGAAGAAGATGGTGATTTGGAACCTGTTTCGAAAGGTAATAGGTGGATCATAATCCATGCAGGTGGAGAAAAAGGTTTTGTGGAGAATGCCCTTCTCGTATTTAAATCAAATACAAAATATGGGGACTACGATGATGAAATGAATAGCATTAATTTCAAAAAATGGGTATATGAAAAATTACTACCTAATCTGCATGAACCTTCGCTCATTGTAATGGATAATGCGCCATACCATAGTATTATATGTAAGTTTCAATGAACAAATGACAAAACCTCAGCTTTATGAATTAATAAAGAGAAATAAACCTGCTCCGGAATACGAAATTGATAACCTGATGAAAAGTCATGGCCATGCTATTCTTAGATTGCCGCCTTATCATTGCGACTTGAATGCAATTGAAATGATATGGAGCTCTATGAAAAGGAACATAGCAGACAAAAATGTTGGAAAATCTAATGTTCTAATGCCCCAATTAATTGAAGATGCATTTAATAAAATTACACCGGTGCAGTGGAAAAACATATGCAATCATGTGAAAAAAATTGAAAATGAATACAGACTAAAAGACGCGTACTTAGATGAACCCTTTATTATAGAGTGTCAGAGCGATAGCGAAACCGATTCCAGTGACTCAGAAGATGAATTATTGGAACCAGTATCTAACGCGGGTACATCTTTCAAAACAGGAATTCCTGGAGTTCGACCGCTTGAACTCCGAGACCACGACCACAATTATTTTTATAAAATATAAATTACCTACTTTAGCTTGCATTTTAGTACAAATAAATAAAAAAGCTTCCTTTATAATTCTCTCTCTTTCTCTATAGTAGCAGAGAGACTGCTACACCACGCCATAAAAGTCAACTAATATGCAAGGGCCTCATTCATGTAGATGAGAAAAAGAGATATTAAATTGTAACAATCAATAAGTGCATCGATGATCGCAATACCAAATGTGTCGATCCTTCGAAGCTGCTTTCGACGTCAGTTCGTATAGAAACTGAATAAATAGAATAGAATAGAATAAAATAGAATAATTTTTATTCAATATAGATTACAAGAATACATACTGAAAGTATTTTTTTCCTGTGCGTTGAACTCGCACGATACAAGTATTTGTATATATACATAACTATACATAACTATATGTCTATATATATGTGTGTGTCGGAGCGTCTATAAAATATCCAGTTGGATCGAGGTGGAATGGAGGGTATATCGAGAAACTTTTGTTTGTGCAGTATAAATTTCACTGTAGGTGCCGTGCGCGAGAGATTCCGCTTAAGTCATTCAACGAGTGTGGTCATTCTACTAGTGCTAAGATAGTGTCGTGGTTCTGTTCGTTGTTGTAATTTGTCTAGTGCAGGCAAGGATGGTGTTGCTGAGAGGCTGCCCTGTGTTACACTGAGATAAGTAATGTTGCGGTTGGTTTACATATTTTGGTGTTATCATGTAATTACGTACCTCACGTTACACTGGTGTGTGATTGTGGAGGAGACGTGTTACGGTGTGGTCGAACTGTAATTTCACTATACTGAATGTATAGTGCGTTACGTTGTCTTTTACTGATAATGATTAATTGCGTAAGCACGAGAGCAAGTTGAACATCTCCGCTCTCACACTTTTATTATTTTTAACAGTTAACGCCACTCCTGATGTATTTCCGACATCAGAAGTGGGATCTCCAGTGGTATTTTTCGAGATATATATATATATATATATATATATATAACTATTACGCGTCTGAATTACTGTTCGTGGGTGATTTATCTATGTAAAACGCTACCAAGGTTTTAAAAACATGCCTATAGTCGTGCTAACTTTTTTTAAATCAATAGTATTTCGTAGAGAATAAATCCTAAGTATAAAACGCTGTACTAAAAACAAGAATGTGTGCGAGAGCATAATGACCTCATGTATTGTATAGACAACTTTTTTTTTGATAAATAAATGAAATAGGATATTAAAGAATACATTCCAAATATATAAGGATTATGAAATTAAATTGAAATTGCTAATAAATTGCTATTGCTTTGAAATTGCTGTTTTGTAGGGTAAATTTGTTTTTTTTAATATGATACGAATTTGACTTTAAATGTCCTTTCTGTGCCAATTTAGCAATATGTTGCAAGCATGAAAGTGCATCACTCGCTTTGCATTATTCACTTCGTGAGATAACCATTTGTCAAATTTCTTTATTGTACCGATTTTCCAAAATTATACGTTGTTTTTATACATATATTAAAAGCCGACGATATATAGTTTTAGACAGATTCACTTCCACTATCGCCTTTAGTTCGTCATTTAACCTTCTTATCCGGGCGGACACAAGGTCCTGAACAAAAGCAATTGGACCGATAACGATCAGTTCGTTTGTTAGTGCCAGGACTCTAATACGTTATGGATATTGTGTGCCGTTTGAGATGTACTGTTTCCACGTCGGAACTGATATTCAAAAATAACATGAATAAAAAATAAACAAAGGAATAACTGATATTAATAAGTAATAAGATGCTCTTATTACAAAATTTATTTGAATATAGAATTCCTAGACAAATTGAAAAACATTGCTATTAATTATAGTGCCACCAACTTATCTGTTCAGTTGACAGAGTCGCTAGTGGAGTGCTTACTATTGCCATTTAAGAAATTTACCGAGGAAATAGGTGACTACATATTCATTACACATAATATAAAATAAAACAAATTTCGTGTTAATATATATATATATATAAATTATATTTATATATATATATATATTTATATATATATATATATATATAAATATATATATATATATAAATATATATATATATTTATATATATATATAATTATATATTTATATATATATATATATATATATATATATATATATATATAAATATAATTTATATATATATATATATTAACACGAAATTTGTTTTATTTTATATTATGTGTAATGAATATGTAGTCACCTATTTCCTCGGTAAATTTCTTAAATGGCAATAGTAAGCACTCCACTAGCGACTCTGTCAACTGAACAGATAAGTTGGTGGCACTATAATTAATAGCAATGTTTTTCAATTTGTCTAGGAATTCTATATTCAAATAAATTTTGTAATAAGAGCATCTTATTACTTATTAATATCAGTTATTCCTTTGTTTATTTTTTATTCATGTTATTTTTGAATATCAGTTCCGACGTGGAAACAGTACATCTCAAACGGCACACAATATCCATAACGTATTAGAGTCCTGGCACTAACAAACGAACTGATCGTTATCGGTCCAATTGCTTTTGTTCAGGACCTTGTGTCCGCCCGGATAAGAAGGTTAAATGACGAACTAAAGGCGATAGTGGAAGTGAATCTGTCTAAAACTATATATCGTCGGCTTTTAATATATGTATAAAAACAACGTATAATTTTGGAAAATCGGTACAATAAAGAAATTTGACAAATGGTTATCTCACGAAGTGAATAATGCAAAGCGAGTGATGCACTTTCATGCTTGCAACATATTGCTAAATTGGCACAGAAAGGACATTTAAAGTCAAATTCGTATCATATTAAAAAAAACAAATTTACCCTACAAAACAGCAATTTCAAAGCAATAGCAATTTATTAGCAATTTCAATTTAATTTCATAATCCTTATATATTTGGAATGTATTCTTTAATATCCTATTTCATTTATTTATCAAAAAAAAAGTTGTCTATACAATACATGAGGTCATTATGCTCTCGCACACATTCTTGTTTTTAGTACAGCGTTTTATACTTAGGATTTATTCTCTACGAAATACTATTGATTTAAAAAAAGTTAGCACGACTATAGGCATGTTTTTAAAACCTTGGTAGCGTTTTACATAGATAAATCACCCACGAACAGTAATTCAGACGCGTAATAGTTATATATATATATATATATATATATATATATATATATATATATCTCGAAAAATACCACTGGAGATCCCACTTCTGATGTCGGAAATACATCAGGAGTGGCGTTAACTGTTAAAAATAATAAAAGTGTGAGAGCGGAGATGTTCAACTTGCTCTCGTGCTTACGCAATTAATCATTATCAGTAAAAGACAACGTAACGCACTATACATTCAGTATAGTGAAATTACAGTTCGACCACACCGTAACACGTCTCCTCCACAATCACACACCAGTGTAACGTGAGGTACGTAATTACATGATAACACCAAAATATGTAAACCAACCGCAACATTACTTATCTCAGTGTAACACAGGGCAGCCTCTCAGCAACACCATCCTTGCCTGCACTAGACAAATTACAACAACGAACAGAACCACGACACTATCTTAGCACTAGTAGAATGACCACACTCGTTGAATGACTTAAGCGGAATCTCTCGCGCACGGCACCTACAGTGAAATTTATACTGCACAAACAAAAGTTTCTCGATATACCCTCCATTCCACCTCGATCCAACTGGATATTTTATAGACGCTCCGACACACACATATATATAGACATATAGTTATGTATAGTTATGTATATATACAAATACTTGTATCGTGCGAGTTCAACGCACAGGAAAAAAATACTTTCAGTATGTATTCTTGTAATCTATATTGAATAAAAATTATTCTATTTTATTCTATTCTATTCTATTTATTCAGTTTCTATACGAACTGACGTCGAAAGCAGCTTCGAAGGATCGACACATTTGGTATTGCGATCATCGATGCACTTATTGATTGTTACAATTTAATATCTCTTTTTCTCATCTACATGAATGAGGCCCTTGCATATTAGTTGACTTTTATGGCGTGGTGTAGCAGTCTCTCTGCTACTATAGAGAAAGAGAGAGAATTATAAAGGAAGCTTTTTTATTTATTTGTACTAAAATGCAAGCTAAAGTAGGTTGTGGAGTAATTTGCAGACCAATCCCGTAAATTTTCGACACAGGCATTGAATATAGTAACATCATTTACTTAACAATTATTGTTACCACAACCTACTTTAGCTTGCATTTTAGTACAATTAAATAAAAAAGCTTCCTTTATAATTCTCTCTCTTTCTCTATAGTAGTTGCCGTAGCGAATTGTAGTTATAGTTCTATTAAAACGTGCTGTGTTAACTCGTGGGCGGGAAATTAACAAGATATGTATATTGTTTACTTATCCCATTTCAGCAGCGTAAGCTAAATGAAAACAACAATAACACCTACCTACCTAACACCAACATTTTTGTATATTTTCTATATAAGCATCGTCCACTTTCTCTTGTTTCTGTAATATGAATGCTGCCAGTGGTTTTTACATGCTCCAACGCGCTCATTGCTCGAGGCATGAAAGACCGCGGTTGTACGCGGTTGTACGGTGTGTATGCGGTGTGGAAGCTACTTTTACTGTTAACTAGCGGATGAAGGCGGCTATAAACGAATTTAGCTTGGTTGGATTTCGACAGTTCATTGCTAGCATTGTACGGGTAGGTTGAATCATGGGGAACTATAAATATATTTTGCTGTATCTATGAATAGAGGTTAAAGAAAAAAAATGAAAATAGTATGGAAGAATGTAATTAAGTAATTCTTCTAGAGTGGCTTACTTGTATGTAGAATGGAATAATTTTTCACAATATGGATTACCAGTAATAATCATTCAAATTCTTTTATGTTTTTACCACTGGAAGTAATTTATGTCTTTACCTTTTACCTGGCAATGCGATTCCATGGCCTGACACGTGACTTATTTTCAAACGACTTCAAAAAAGGAGGAGGTTCCTAATTCGTCGGAATCTTTGTTTTATGTATGTTCACATATTACTTAAAGAAGTTATTTTGTCTTTTAAATGGTACACTGTTCCGGTGGTCCCATTTAAATATAATCGAAATCGTTCGAAGGGTTTTCAAAAAATCAACTATATACCTATTACATTTATATTGAAGTCGTTTGTACAAAATTTTAAATTTACGACTTGTTGTTTTTGTAGTCATATTTTACTTTTTTTAAGTTTAATTATAGCTGAAAAGTTGGTAAATTCAAGTCCACTGTTGGAAATGGTTTTATAATAAAAAAGAGTAATTTTTAGTTAATATTGATATTTATAAATACATTTTTAAAGAGTTTATCTGTTGCAGTTAATATATCAAAGCTGCGAAATGCGAATGGGCCAACTTGACCGATTAGCCTTAAGCTGAGTTTCGTGTGGTGTCTGATGAAAGTATGTAAAAGGTAGTGTTATTAAAGTCTCAAGAAGTGTTAAACCTAGCTGCGTTGAATCTGGAAAATCATTGACATTTTATCTGTATTTTAATGTGCTTTTACGTCATATCCTAGAAAACTAAACTCGTAAAAGAGGTAAAATGCTTACCCAAGCTCCCATAATGTAACAGACTGTGTGAGTATAAAATGTTTAATAGTAACCAGTGTTCGTAACAAAAATAAATGCATCTTGAAAAAATTCAGTAATATTCAAATAATCTTACTACAAAGTATGGTGATTTTGGTTTTTCCTTTATTCTTATTGTTAGAAATGAAAAATCTTAAAATATTATGTTTCTTTATAAAACTGAAACAGTCCACAGCTGACTTCTCTTATGGAAGCGGATCTCTCTCTCTCTCTCTCCCTCTCTCTCTCTCTCTCCTTTTGCTGATATAAATATTTTCATAAAACTGTGTTTAAATAAATATAACGCCCTCGTTTTATATTGTTTTATTGATATAAATTAAAAAAAAATTGACGACAAGTAAAACCAGTAAAAAGCCCTAAAGCTATATTATGTTTTATAAGTGGGTGTTAAAGGTCGTGACTTAATACTCAGGGGTTATGTTTAACAGAGTTTAAGACGCAACTAGATCGTGAAGGATTAAACCAGGTGCACGATCATAATCAGCGTTGAAGTCATAGTTAACCACTATTACCCAAAACATTCCGAAACGGTTCCTATAGATACAGTTCAACAGAATTTGTCTGCCTAACTGTGTACGTAATCGAATGAATGGTCACCCCCCCACCGTGACCATGGGTGTTGTAAAGTACTCGAAACGTCGGGAATATCATCATCTTCACAACTATAACCCTTCAAAGTCCACTGTTGAACATAGGTCTCCTCCAAAGAATGCCACAAAGCACAATCCTGAGCCATCTGCATCCATCGACTTCCAGCATGTCTTACCAGGTTGTCACACCATCAAGTGTTGGTATGCCCTACACTTCGTTTAACGGTACGAGACTGCCACTCGAAAACATTTCTTCCCCATCCGTTGTCGGTTCTTCGAACTATAAGGTTAGGGAGCTGTATCTCATGATCCGTAATAGGTAGACAGTTGAAATTTTCACAAAATGTATATTTCTGTTGCCGTTGTAACAAAAAATATAAAAATAAGTTAAAAATGAAAGGGGGCTCCCCTACCAGCAACGTGGATTACGACGGTACGGATCTCTTCATGCACGAGTCCAACTCGCACTTGGCCGGTTATATAGGTGATGTGGTAATGCACTTTTTACCTACGGACATTATCGGAATATTTTTGGAAACTACCAAATGCGCAGATTATAATATAGTGCCAACGAGCAAAAACAGTCTTTATTTCTTGTGTCCTATGTAATACTCCCGCGAAGCGATCGGCTAGGTAAGTGTTGTGTGAGTTTCATCCATTGTGGGAACGATTTTTCCGTAATCATTACCATTGACAAGGAGATTTGCGAGCCAATCTGATGATTCTCGGTTGGGTATTTCACGTCTGATATATTCTAGATTATAATGATATCTATCGGAATTTATTAGATCTTTCTAGCCTTTCCCATAGACGCATAAATTTCTACGCTTTTGATTTGTTCGCTATATGTAGTGCAGGTTTCAAATAAATTCATAAAGCTTTATCGCTGTTTAACGTAAGTACTTAGTGTTTCATAAAGAAAGTCGCTTTTCTCTCAAAGAGAAACGATTGCTATTCCACAAAGATTATTTTTTATTTCAAATAATTTCTGTCTTCATCTTTACAAGGCTGTTCTTTTATTTTTTAAATCTAGATGATTTTTATGAAAAAGCATAATATTTTAATTTTTCTGTGCAACATTTTAATTACCTACTTAAAATATATTACAGGTAGGATTTAGAATAAATTAAATGATAGATAGATCATTTTAGTAGTTTTAGCCTCGGAACAGAATAAATAACAAAATAAATTGACTTTCAATTTACTGACTTAACAATACAAAATATTTATTTAGATATGAAATATAACAGTTATTTAGATATGAAATTTAACAGAAGCATTCACATTGATGTTTGAAATTGATATGGAGTAATCAAGTTGATCTTTGATATAATTGATCTTTTAATTTATAAGCAAATAAAAAGGTGTATTTTTTTATATTGACTTAAAATATTACGAACTTAATCAACATACTGTACATATTTTGGAGCATGTATAAAGTAAAATGTAGCTTAGTAGTATATTAGCAGTAAACTTGTTTCTTTGTGATAAAGAGTTCTGGTTCTACTGCGGATGTCCTCATTTCTAAGTTTATCACGCAGAGAAACCCTGAGCATAGCCCTCTCCATAACTCGTTGAGCGACCTTGAACTTCCTCGTACGCCCAGCAGTAAAATGCCACGTCTTAGTTCCACAAGTCATCACTGGCAACACGCACTGATTGTACAGTCTCGTTTTCAAGATTTGAGGTATACCTGACGAGAAAATGTGTCGTAATTTCCTGACTTTTAAAATATATTATTTACCTGTTTAAAATTTAGCGCTTTATTATTTTAACAGGTAGTATCACCTACAGGGAAAAAATGTTTACCAAAATAAATCTATTACACAAAGTATAAAATCGATATAGGCTGTATGGTACATTTGTGCTTTGTCTATCAAGGGCTAAAAAAATACGAAAGCGCCTTTAAAATTTTTGTAGTAATAAAACTTATATAAGTTAAAAATCATTTTATTAACTACGCATACTAGACGCTTGATATGAAATAGGGAACTAGTTGATGTAATTCTGAAGCTAATAAAAACCCGGTCTCGATACGTTAATTTTTTCGGGAGTTATCGTGACCACATACAAAATCAACATCCAGACGTCCACGTAAATTTATTTTCACACTTTTTTTTTAAAGCAGCAATATAAAATTATTTTTTAGACAAATTAAGATGGATTAAATAGAGAGTTTTCTTGATAAATGTCTACTCATAATATCGTATAAGTGCAATATGATTATGATAGAGGCATTTTAAGAACACAAAATTACTTGACTTTGACGTGTCTAGAGTAAAGCACTACCTACCACTAACGGTGGTAGAGCCACGCAGCAGTTTTTGCTGTTGCATGTATGGGCCGGCTCGAGCCGGGTTGGTACCACGACCTCACAGAATACCGACTGGTACCCCCCCCCCCCCCCCCATCAACATGGTAGCGGAATTACACGAAGAACTACCCCAGGAGGGTACCAGCACCCCTGGAGAATCCCTCGCTGAGCATCCACGACCATGTTATTCCGATGCTGAGCGTGGGTGCTCCCGCGTATTCTGGGGGGGGGGGGGGGGGCAAAATTCCGCTCAAAAGCATTACTGCTAGGGGCAAACTGAGCAAGAACACCAAGGCGAACCCTGCCACGCTATCCGTGAATTTCTGCAACATCAGGGGACTTCACTCTAACCTAAACGCCGTCCACTACCATCTCGAGACGGCGAAGCCGGCCTTGCTCTTTCTGACCGAGACGCAGGTTTCCTCTCCGGCTGATATTTCGTATCTCTCCTACCCGGGGTACAAATTGGAGCATTCCTTTGTGCCTCGGGCTGGAGTTTGCGTGTATGTCAGAGAGGACATCTGTTCTCGACGCCTCGGCAGTCTTGAAGGTTCGGACCTGTCCATCCTTTGGCTACGCGTAGACAGCGACGACCATCCGCGCGTCTAAGGGTGCCTCTATAGGTCCCATAGCGGTAATGCCGAAACAGACAGACTCATCGACCACGTCCAAATGGCTACAGATTTCTTGCTACAAGAGGTCCCATCCGCAGAGATCGTGATCCTTGGCGATTTTAACGCCCACCATGCCGAATGTCTCGGTTCACGTCTAACCGATCATGCGGGGAGATCTGTTTATGACTTTGCCTTGGCATATGGTCTGACACAACTGGTTACTTCGCCCTGCGCGGATTCCAGATGTGGAGGATCATACACCTTCCCTGTTGGACCTTCTGCTGACCTCTCATCCGGACGGATATCTGGTTTCCGTCGATGCCCCTCTCGGCTCTTCGGACCATTGTCTGATCCGGAGTGTGGTGCCACTCACGCTCCCTTCGCGGTTGCGTTCTGCAGGTTGCCGCCGTGTTTGGCATTACAGGTCGGCGGATTGGGACGGAATGCGGTCCTTCTTTGCATCCTACCCATGGGGGCGGGTTTGCTTCTCGCCGGATGATCCCAGCGCTGTTGCTGACTCTGTCACTGATGTGGTGCTACAGGGAATGGAACTATTTATTCCATCATCTGTGGTACCCATCGGAGGCAGATCTCAGCCTTGGTTTGGTCGCTCCTGTAAGACTGCATTACGCAGTAAGCAGGAGTGTTATCAAGCCTGGGCTGCGGCTTCGGCGACTCGGGATGTAAATACCAGCACACTTAAAAAGAAGTATAACTTCGCCTCCAGGTCCTTCAAAAGAGTTATTGCCAAGGCAAAGTCAGAGCACATAGGCAGAATTGGCGAGAAACTAGTTCGCCTTCCTTCGGGAACCCGTGCATTCTGGTCTCTCGCCAAGGCTGTCCAAGGGAATTTCTGTAAGCCATCACTACCATCTCTGCACAGGGAGGACGACTCACTGGCCCATGATGCAAAAGAGAAAGCCGACCTTTTAGGCTCCCTTTTTGCGTCCAACTCGACTCTTGATGACGGGGGGAAAACACCGCCGACCATCCCGCGGTGTGAGTGCTCCATGCCGGATGTGCTGTTCTCACAGCGCTCGGTTCGCAAAGCACTGCTCTCCCTGGACATCCAGAAGTCGAGTGGGCCTGACGGAATCCCCCAAATTGTGCTGAGGACGTGTGCTCCGGAGTTGGCACCGGTCCTAACGCGTCTTTTCCGGTACTCCTACTCCCAAGGCGTAGTCCCGAATTCATGGAAGACAGCTTTTGTCCACCCGATCCCTAAAAAAGGCGACCGCTCAGACCCATCCAACTATAGGCCGATCGCGATCACCTCCTTGTTCTCCAAAATAATGGAATCCATTATTAACTGCCAGCTCATCCGGTACCTTGAGGATCACCAGCTGATTAGTGACCGCCAATACGGTTTTCGTCGGGGTCGATCAGCTGGTGATCTTCTGGTCTACCTGACCCATAGATGGCTGGAGGCAGTAGAGTCCAAGGGGGAGGCGTTGGCCGTTAGTCTGGACATTGCGAAGGCCTTCGATCGGGTTTGGCACAAAGCGCTTCTTTCGAAGCTCCCTTCCTATGGGCTTCCCGAGAAATTGTGCAATTGGTTCACCAGCTTCCTTGTAGATCGGAGCATCAAGGTCGTTGTAGACGGTGCATGCTCTGACTACAAGCCTATTAACGCTGGTGTTCCACCAACGCTGTTTCTTCTGCATATCAATGATATGTTGCTAACTGGTAACATTCATTGCTATGCGAATGACAGCACTGGTGATGCTCTATACACCGGCCGTGCCAATATTTCTCGGGAAAACGTCGCTGAGTACAGGAACAAACTTGTGTCTGAAGTCGAGTCTTTGCTGAACAAAGTCTCGGATTGGGGGCGACTAAATCTAGTCCAATTTAATCCTCAGAAGACACAAGTTTGCGCGTTTACCGCTAAAAAGAACCCCTTTGTCGTATCCCCTCAGTTTCAAGGCACTCCCCTTCTTGCCTCAGCCAGTATCGGTATCCTCGGAGTCAACATATCGAGTGACGTGCAGTTTCGTGGTCACTTGGAAGGGAAGGCCAAATTGGCCTCTAAAAAGCTTGGAGTGCTCAGCAGAGCGGGACAGTATTTCATGCCGGCACACCGCCTGCTACTTTAGAAGGCGCAAGTTCGGCCTCACATGGAATACTGTTCCCATCTCTGGGCAGGGGCTCCCCAGTGCCAGCTCCTTCCACTTGACCGCATCCAACGCAGAGCGGCTCGAATTGTCGACGACCGAGCCCTTTCCGATCGGCTCGATTCATTGGCACTGCGAAGAGATGTTGCATCCCTTTGCATTTTCTTTCGCATCTACCGTGGGGAGTGCTCTGTGGAATTGTTCGGATTAATCTCAGCCGCCAAATTTCACGAACGCACATCGCGGCAGAACTCCCGATACCATCCACACCATCTGGATGATTGGCGGTCCACCACTGTGCGATTTAGAAGATGTTTTCTTCCTCGCACGACCTCCTTGTGGAATCGATTACTATCAGCGATTTTTCCGGACCGATACGACTTAGGGACCTTCAAGAAAAGAGCGTACTCCTTTTTAAAAGGCCGGCAACGCATCTGCGATTCCCCTGGTGTTGCAGTTGTTCATGGGCGGCGGTAGTCACTTACCATCAGGTGAGCCGCATGCTCGTTTGCCCCCTCTCCTATAAAAAAAAAAAAAACCTAATAAAGCTCGCATGCTGGCATCCTTGAGATGTTTTCCTTCACTGTCATGACGTGATGTGACGTGTGACAAAGGTCATACTTTGTGGCGGTATTTAGTTGAGGACTATTTTACCAGAGGGTTTGTGAAGTGATGCAAAGGTGATGATATTGCTAAGCATCTATTAGAATGTATGTAAGGAACAGGTAGGTACTTAATAAAAAAATATACAACGCTGTAGTAACAAGCCTTATCGTGCGACTTCATTTGCGTGTACTTCAGTTTACCATCATCAATAGTGATAACATACCATAATTTGAAATACTTATGGAATCTATTCAGTGCAGGGTAGGACCTAGTACGATAAGTATTGATAAATAGATAGTTTACCACCATACCATATAATAGACATTTCATGCGCGCAGCAGCGTACAGTTCGTCGCCTACGATGAAGTAGGCGACGAACTGTAGTGTTAAAGTACAATAGTGTTGAAGTATTGCTTCCCTACCTCTTAGAGAGCTGTCAACTAAAATGTAATCAAAATAAGTCTTTCGGTTTATATGTCTGAACTGGATGCGTCCCCTTAATAGCCATGAATAATTAGAAGCTGACAGCTGCTGATCTCCTTGCACATTTCAATTATAAAGCCATCATTACCTCTAGGCCTAGTGTATTACAGCGACTAGTCGCTACGCCACAATTCACACAGAGATTCATTGTGTTAATATCCAATCGATAAAATCCAGGCCGTAAAATACACAATAACGAGTCAAAGTCCAACGATTAAACGAGATTATCGGTGTCCGGTATGACAGATAGCAAGGGTCTCGGGTTAAGTTAAGTAAGATCAGAAGCCCGTAGAAAGAAAGCAGTGGTGAGGAATAAAAAAGTAAAACAACGGAAAACACATTTAAAACGCACACACATTCTAAACGATACGAGACGAGTGGTAGATTAAGTCAGACAGGAGCTGTCACTGTCAGCACAGATTAAAAATACAGTTGATGAACACAAGTAATAAATCGAACTGTAAAGGAGAATCGATTTGAAGCGTTTTTTTTAAACTGATGAAACTATGTTAATTCTAATATATATAAAATAACTTAGATTAAATAAACCATTTGGTGTAAGTTGTTTTATTTTTATTTGCAAAACTCTTTCACATTAATCGATTAAAGTAATCGATTTCCCATTTCCAGATTTCTCGTTTTCCAGATTGTGAATTGAGCTGTTTTTTTCATTTTGAAATAGATAAATTAACGCTTTTTTAAACCAAATTTCAACTTATTACAAATTGGTCCCAGAAATCACCGTCTGCTTTTGAATCCACTCAACAAATGTTAAGATTAGCCAATGTCACTGTCAATGTCACTACTTATTGAACAAGTTATGTACTGAAATCGATATAAATATTGCATGATTCGAATTAAAAAAAATAATCTTATGTTATAATTTATCTTTCCTCAAGACGTACGATTTTTTATAATCTGTATCTGTATCTTTTATATCTGCCCGAGTCCAACCCTGTCCCGGTGTCTCTCTTATGAAGATGATTAAAAATCGGCAAAGTTATTGTATGCAGTTACTTACATATAGACGTGAGATTCCGATTATTTTTAGGGAGTAAAAGTAGTCATTACAAATCTATTTAAATTATAGCAAGATTGAAATAAAGAGAGTTAAAATTTTAATGTTAATTAATTCCCATTTTCCTACCGATTTAGTACTTCCGTTTTAGTCTGAAAGTCAACGAAGGCAGCAAATAAAACTGGACCATAATTATTTCTAAGACTAAGAAAGGGAAGAATTGAACCTTGTGGAACATCCATTATTATTAACGACCCGAAAGAACTACTGCTATTAATAGCCACTATTTGCGTTTTATTTTATTTAGTTAAATTTGAGATGATAAGTTTAAGCGCCATGTTCCTAATACAATAATCATGTAGCGTCCTGATCAAAGTCTCATAGTATACACTAAGGCTTTGCAAAGCTTATTTCATATTATAGTCTATCATCATCCACTCACACAAAGTCCACTGATGAACATATCATCCTTCCTATAGACTCTATCATACGGTGGACATTTGCCATAGATGCCACGCTTGGCAAGCGGGTTGCCAATCGCATTTTTCATTGTGTAAATATTATAAGGAAGACGCTCATCGCCTAATTTGTTTCCTTCTGTCTCGTCTTACGACACACATACGATAATATGGAGTAGAGGAAAATGTTATACCGCCACTAGTAATCTATACAAATAAATAAAATTGAAGTGTCTGTTTGTAATGTCAAAATTACAGCTTTTTACTAAATTCATATGAATGTATATACGGTACTAATAACAGAAATACAATTTTGAAAGTTTTTGTCTGTCTGTCTGTCTGTCCGTCTCTCTGTCTGTCTGTCTGTCTGTTTGTTCCGGCTAATCTCCGAAAGGCTGGACCGATTTTGACGGGATTTTCACTCGCATATAGCTGATATCATAAGGAGTAACTTAGGCTACTTTTATTTTAGAAAAATAATTAGGGTTCCAAAAAAATTAAAACCCGAAATAACACGCGGCCGAAGTCGCGGGGAACAGCTAGTAAACACATATAATAAATCTATAGATAATATCTTTCTGTAGTTATATAATGTAATTGGAAAAAAGTGGTTTAGGGGACTGTAATAAAATCTATAGTAAGGCTAAATTAGACGTTTTAAGAATATTATTCTGCCTGTAAGTCTGTTTGTGTATTCGCGAATCACGCAAAAACTATTGAACGTATTACACGTTCATTATTCATGGTCACTCTTTATTGGACACTATATAGGTCACTTTTAATCAAATTACGAAACATAAAAAGAAGGTTTATATTTTTACTCTCTTTAAATAAGTAAGTAATTTTAATATGAGCTGCTAGTTATTCTATTGGTCATATGAACGGTAGCGTAGAACTCTTAAAATGTGTACTAAATTTATAAATATAGTTGATAACGTTATGTTTGCTATTATAAAATTCTTTATTTTTTTTCTTTATTAGTTGCTATAAATGCACTGCTATATGGGTCTCTTCCGTTAAGGAAGACACACATGTTTTGCCTTAAAACGATTAAGGCAAATCCTCCCTAACGGGAAAGGCCTAGCAGGCGGATAGGCGATGACAGTACCTGTTCTGACACCTTTCACTTTGCTGTCCGCTGCCACCCTGGGTATTTTACGTCTAGCATAAACAACATGGTATAATACATAAAGATATATACATAAATAATATGTAGATGGCGGCTCTTTCTGAAGCCATAATTTTTCTGGCATTTTTCGCAGTCGCCTAGAAGTCCAATAAGGAAATAGGTTCATAGCTTACGTCGCCCCCAGATGGCACTGCCCACTAATGTTATAAGATCATAATTAATATCTTTGACGTTTTAGGTCACGATAAACTCTTCACTTGAAATGCCAAAGATTGATTTTAGATAAAATTAACAGTTAGTTTAATCTTAAAATTACAAAAGTTTTTAATAAGGATTCTCTCTCATTCAACCACAGCCAAAAGGCGTCTTGCCAAAATGGTGATCATGAATCTTATGTGACTTCCTCTGAATAGAATGAGAGACTTGTGCGAATTATTAACATACGATTAATTCCAGTCTATCGCCTAATGCATATTTCGATGTACATAATACATATAAAAATGTCGATGTACTTATTGTATTATAATATTATACATTTTTGGTTATCATATTTTTTATAGGATATGCGACGCATCATGAAAATGCGATAATAATTATGATATATTTTTGCAGTTTTTACATTAGGTATAGTCATAATTACACAGAAACAGAATCCTTGATAACTCTCATTATTTAAAAGTATATCAATGTTACAATAAAAGACGAGAATCCGATGATAAGTCATACAGGTCTTTCCTAGTAATAACATCAGGCTCTCACAAATTAATAATATAGTTCTAATAGAGATACTTTAATTCAAAATTTCAATCATATTTCTTCAGGAATAAAAACTGTCAGTGCGGAAACGTTATACCTACTAGGTGCCCCGTTGTTTCTCTGACAGTATTAAACCTCTTTTAAAAACAAAAGAAGGATGTCCATTTTTCACCTGACTATGTATAGAAATGAAATAAATCTTAAAATTCAGCTAATTGAATTCATAATTAAATACGCGTATCACAATGTAAAAAGAAACGCAGAAGAAAATATTTTTAGTATTTATTTATGCTTATTCTACGTCAAGGGTAAACTTATTACCACCATATTTTGAATGCATCTCAACTACCCTTTTACTAGGACGTTCCATTTCACATACTTCGCATTTCGCTACTTGACTTAATTGAACTCTGTTTCTGAGTTTTAAGCATTTATTTTATTTAATCAGTAAGTATTTCTCTATATTCTTATACATATTCCTTTTTATATATATATCTTAATTACTTTTTGTATAGTACAGATTAATTAAAAATAAAATAATATTTAAATAAATAAATAATGCAGTATGTCATTGAGTGCACACGACTGAAACGGATTTTTTTGACATTTAACAGTTCTACGCAAAGAGAATATAAGTTCTACGATTGGCATCGGCGCAGTCCTTCATTGTTGCCAAAGAGAATATAATCACTTGTTGTGTTTGCGTCTCGTTGTGTATTGTCCCATTTTGTGTGTTTTTCATTGATCATATAGAATAGAAATATGTAGGAATACACATGATTTTTCTCAGTATAATCTCAGAGGAAGTGGTGAGAGAACATTAATAAGAGATAGAAAAATTAAATATATGGTTACGGCAAATCCTGACCTAAAGAGTAACACTAATATTTTTGGGTTTCGTAGCGTTTAAATCGTAAAAATGACTACATGACATTATTTTCTAAACTTACAGGAAGTTTTTCTATTATACCTTATAACTATACATAAGCTTTTATTATCAGGTTTTTAAATGTATAAAAAGTGGGCATGGTTCTTTGATCACTTTCTAAACAACGTTGATAAATTATATATCAGCACCCCCCCCCCCATATTGCTTTTACCATTTTAAAATATTGTTTTCTTGTACTTAGATTAACGTACTTAACTAACAAGTCTGGAAATGTTCTCATATTTTAAAGATATTGCCTTAAAATAGCTATAGAAAAAAAATCTAAATTTAACTTTAAATACAACAACCTGGAATCAAGCTACTAAACCTTTAAAATTTGATAATATTTCTGTAAGAAATCTTTCAAGCGCTGCGTTGCCTGCTTTCCTTACTTCCGTGCATAGGATTAGTAACACTGGGATATTGAGTTGGTACGGAGTGTGCAGATATATTTTTTTCATAATTTCCATAGTAACCAAGATCAGGTCCACCTTCTAGCTGTTTCGACTAAGGAATCTAGTCAGTGGTTATCATCAAGTAATCTCGGCACATTACTTAATACTACGAGGAGTTTTAGCTCCACGAACTTTCATGTAAGTTAAGTCCCGTCACGGCTCTTTGAACGGTGCCATTCGAAGAGCTTTCGTCTATATAAATGTTCCCTCGGTTTTAGAGCCTTTTGGAATATTTAGAAACGAAAGCAAGAGACCTGACGGTATGTGGATGCTACATGCGTAGACATTTTTTGGGCAGCCTCATCTCAGGAGTCTCGTTTAAAGCCGGAGCTGCATTAGAGGCATCTGATTTAATTAAGTGGCGTAAATATGAGTATCTCTGTGTGATGACTACATATTTGTGACATTTGTTTTTTTTCATAGAAGAGGGGGCAAGCGAGCATGCGGCTCACCTGATGGTAATTGACTACCGCCGCCCATGAACAACTACAACACCAGGGAGGGAATTACAGATGCATTGCCGGCCTTTTAAAAAGGAGTACGATTTTTTCTTGAAGGTCCCTAAGTCGTATCGGTCCGAAAAATCACTGATGGTAATCGATTCCACAAGGAAGTCGTGCGAGGAAGAAAACATCTTCTAAATTGCACAGTGGTGGACCGCAAATCATCCAGATGGTGTGGATGGTATCGCGAGTTCTGCCGCGATGTGCGTTCGTGAAATTTGCTGGGATTAATCCGAACAATTCCTCAGAGCACTCCCCGTGGCAGATGCGAAAGAAAATGCAAAGGGATGCAACATCTCTTCGCAGTGCCAATGAATCGAGCTGATCTGAAAGGACTCGGTCGTCGACGATTCGAGCCGCTCTGCGCTGGATGCGTTCAAGTGGAAGGAGCTGGCACTGGGGAGCTCCTGCCCAGAGATGGGAACAGTATTCCATGTGAGGCCGAACCTGCGCTTTGTAAAGTTGCATGCGGTGTGCCGGCATGAAATACTGTCCCGCTCTGCTGAGCACGCCAAGCTTTTTAGAGGCCAATTTGGCCTTCTCTTCCAAGTGACCACGAAACTGCACGTCACTCGATATGTCGACTCCGAGGATTCCGATACTGACTGAGGCAAGAGTGCCTAAAACTGAGGAGATATGACAAAGGGGTTCTTTTTAGCGGTAAACGCGCAAACTTGTGTCTTCTGAGGATTAAACTGGACTAGATTTAGTCGCCCCCAATCCGAGACTTTGTTCAGCAAAGACTCGACTTCAGACACAAGTTTGTTCCGGTACTCGGCGACGTTTATAGAGTATGAATATGTATATGTATAGAGTATCGGTTCGCGGGGTCCACATGCTGTGAAGTTCTTATAGGAACTATATTAACGACTTGTCGTGGCTGCTGGTGATAAGTAGGCTGGTTTTTTTCTCGCTGAAAAGTTAAGTATTCAGCGAGGAAACTTAGCCAGCGTTCTTGGCAGGATACCACGGGGAGTAGGAGTGATTATTTAAGTTTTTATATTTAGCTTTTTTTAAATAGTAGTTTTGCACTAGGCGAAAAACAAACATAGCATTACCGAAGCTTTTTTTTTTTTTTTTTTTTTTTATAGGATAAGGGTGACAAACGAGCACACAGTCCACCTGATGGTAAGTGGTTGCTGTGGCCCATAGACATCTACATCTATCCTCTATCACAAATCAATATGTAGGTGCGTTGTCACCCGTGAGGACTAAGATGGAATGCCTCATTTCCAGTAAAAAGGGCCTCCGGCCACCTGCACTCACCAAGCGAAACGCAGAGGTAAACCCCTACTTCACGCTGGCTTTCTGTGAGGTCGTGGTACCACCACGGTTCGAGCCGGCCCATCCGTGCGACAGCAAAAGCTGTCGCGTGGCTCTACCACTGTTAGAGCCAACTGTTAGAGTTAGCTATTAGGCAAAGTGCAAATACTTTAAATACACGGCGAAGGCCTTACCTTCACCTACTGTCTCTGATATAAATTATTACAATATAACTAGTCTGCGCCAACTGTAAACCAGCTAAATCCAGAGAAATAAAATAAAATAATTTGTCCGGTTACCGGGTGGTCATCCGGCATCAGTCACTTTCATTTTATACACAAAGCATCATCAAAATATATAATATATTGTAGACTCGCTATTAGAGTTACAGAAATTTGAAAATCCGAAATGTAAAAAAAAAACAGTGTTATTTTGAACTTTTTAAAGTTTTCTACTACTTAAAACCGCAACTTAATTTGTTAAAATGCTGCTTTTAAGAAAACACAAGACAAGAAAGTGTTTTCTAGGAGCTACCAATGTTACCCGCTAAAATTATATAGCGTCGAGTAATACACATGAGAATAACAATGTTTTTACTTTGTTTTCAATTCCTTTAGTTCATTTCCACGAATACTCCTAGGGATATTTCTCGGAATATAACAAAATAAATAGAAATATTTCGATAATACGAGTGGTACGAACTATTTAAAATGTTTATAATTTATAAACATGTAGTGCACATTACTTTGAATACCTACTTATGTAACGTACATACATGAAATTTACACACTACAACGCAAAATGCTTAGATTGATAGTACCTAAGCACATTAAAAATAAGTATATAGATAATGACCGGGGTCTTTTTAATTATTGCAAAGTCATAAATGTTTTCGATAAAGTTAAATTTAATATACTGACTGAAGTAAATAATTCAGAATACCTAGTTCTTAGAAAACGACCTGTAAATCTACGAAATATAGCTTATAAATCCAACATGTATGTACTTCCGAAAATTAAAAATTTCTATGAAGCAAGAAAGTTGGCCCATCTTGTACCTACTTTTATTAATGCCTTGCCACTAGAATTACAAAACACATACGGTAAATTAAAACTGTTTAAAAGTAAACTTAAATCATATTTGATAAATCAACCATATTTATTGTAGTAAGTACTTAATACTGAATTATTGTGATTTTATATTAATACATCTTTGTTTTTATAAGACGACTCTCTAGTGTAGATAAACCCCTAGAGGTTTATATGCTAGTATTGTATTGGATAATGTAACATAATTATGCTTAATAAATTTAAAAAAAAATGTGGACATTTTCATGTTTAACAATGTTATTAATATATTAAAATTTGATTTTGGTATATTTAACTTTCATTAAGGTTTTATATACTATTTAACGAGTCTATAAATAAATTCTATTAACAGAAATGACAATACAATGTTTATAACAGACGTACCGAAAAACAAACAACGAACCGACAGCCGATGGAGAAGAAAGATTCTCAACTGGCAGCTTCGTATCGGTAAGCGAAATGTATGTATGTGAAAAGATGCAGAAAGTCGATAAATGCAGGTACCTCAGGACCGTGCTTTGTGGCATTCCTTGGGGGAGGCCTATGTTCAGCAGTGGACTTATAAAGGGCTGTGATAGTGATGATGATGTGCCTCTGTAATACTTCACGCACATTAACTCTTTTTCTGTTTATAAAATATCGCAGTTATCATTATTATACTCACTGTTATGCTTTTCCCAAAGACTTTATTCCACATTGTTTATTTGTTTCCTGAGATATTTTGGAGACCCATTGCGACTTTAGCATATTGTTCCGCTATGTTGGTGACTTTGGTTCTATTTTACGTAAAGTAAGTTTTATTATATGTATACAAAGTTATATAAAATCCAACGCAATAAAATCCGCAAAATTATTTCTGTTTCTTGGCAAGATTGTATCCAATTCTTATATCGACAATTTCCTAGAATTATCAATTTGATGCTATAACGTATACTTATATTGTTTCTTAGCTTTAATAAACCTATATGATATTATCACCGCCATTTTGTCCTTCATAGGCTTTTCCTTACCAGCATGGAATTGGGTTTCCTCCTATCTTCGTGGCCGCCAGCAGGCGGTCCGTGTCGACGGTGTGGTGTCCGATTGGTATGACTTAGCCACTGCTGTCCCGCAAGGTGGAAATCTCTCTTAATTACTTTCCCCTATATTTATTAGTATGATTACTTGTAACTTTCGTGCCTCATACCATATGTATGCCGATGCCTTGCAACTGTATGATCATGCCGATGCTACTAACATAAATAATGCTGTAACCGTGATTAACTCCGAACTTAATTGGATTCTTAATAGGTCAAGTAGGTAGGCAATTACCAAGCTATATTCTTAGGTAGAGCATGTCAAATAGGTAAACTTAACCATACATCATTAGATCCTGATTGATTTATAATGGCGAGAATCTGAAAGAAGCGAAAGAGATATGTAAGGATCGTGACACTTGGCGATCTGTTCTCTCTGGCTACCCCGTCAGGGATTGTGCGTGAAGATAAGTAAGTAAGTAGGTAATTCCGTACAGCACTCATGTATCCCTAACATGAGAGCTGTAAGTACCTACTTAGGATTAACTTGGATTGTGCTCTTACTTGGCGCAGCCATTTTTGTTCTTTGATAAAATGATGTTTGATTTGATATGTTGGAATAATTAAAAAATATGTTTTATTAAAAGTAACAAAATTTTGGTTATTAAAAACAAAACACATTGAACACTCTAGCCGAATCAAAAATTAAATTTACAATCGTATATAAATGAGATCAAAACGTAGCAATACTGTAAAATTAAAAATTTTACAGCATCTAATCACCAGACACAGAAGGTTCAATTTCTAAGGTTGTAATATCACTGGGGTTGGTAGTGTAATAATTCCCAAATAGCAATGCAATAATTGTTTATTTTACGTGACCAGACACATTAATAATATTGATCTTTCCCAAGGATCTTTCAAAACTATTAGTATAACTAAAAGTTCGTTTGATAAAATTTGTCGTTTGCTAAATGCATTACAACTGTTCAAAATATTACTAATATGATATTTTTAGATGACTTAAATAAATAATATTTATTGTTAATAATAATGTGCTTTCACATGAGGTACAAATGGTATTGAAAGGAGTATAAAAAATATATATTTTTTGATATTTTCTTCTTTTTCTGTGCAAATCCAATACCAATAGTATTTATTTACAAACCATTATAATTTAAGTGCACTTTTGTTGCAAAAATTTCATAGTTCTAAAGAGAGAGGTTGGGTCTTCTCAAGGAAAGTTAAAGAAAGTAAAAGGAAACTAAATTGGATCAATACAGTTACTAATAAATCCTGTATAATAATATACATTGTTTTTCAAACTATTAAAAAGAAGAAGGGGCTGTTTATTCATTTCTTTTGAAATTGCTGCTGTTGGCTGTTTTGAATAAATGGAGAGCTGTGGAAATGCAATACTATTTATTAAACAAATTTATATACGTATCCATACCCCATGTAGTGGTGGGAAAGAATACTCACTACCCCATATCTTCACGTGGGTGTCGTAAGAGGAGACAGAGGGAAACTGAGACAGAAGATGGGCAGCAGCATCTTTCTGACAATAGCAAAACAGCAATAAAATAAAATAAAAAAACTGCGGTTGCCAACCCGCTCGCCATGATGAGGTGGAGGAAATGTATGAGGATATCTCTAGAGCCATGAATTCCTCCAAAACTCACTATAGCGTGTTAATGGGAGACTTCAACGCAAAACTAGGCACAAGAGAGAACGGTGAGCTGAAAGTAGGGAAATTCTAAATATGGCAACAGAACCCAACGGACCAGTATCTAGCCGACTTCATGGAGAAAGAAGGACTCTTTATGATGAACTCTTTATTACAGAAGCGGCCCCACAGGAAGTGGACCTGGTCGAGCCCCGACGGTTCGAAAAAAAAATGAGATTGACTTCATTATGACGACCAGACGACAACTGTTGAAAACCGGCAGCGATCACCAAATGGTTAGAGGCACACTGACTTAACCTAAACTTTAAGTTGGAGAGGTCACGTTTAATGAAGTCAACGCTTCGTCTCCCCCTCGTGCTCTAATCCAAAGTCCTGAAACCTTGCAGCTCGAGCTACAAAACCGTTTTCAGTGCCTAGAAGATTACAATGCAGTGGACGATATGAATGACAAGCTCGTGGAAACTGTCCATGTGGTCGGAGCTGAGTTTTGCAAGACCCACCGCAGAAGAATCCAAAAAGTCTGCGATCACACTCTTAATCTCATGGCTGTTAGACGGGAAATGAACCTGTAATCTTCAGTAGATTTGACAGCATACAGGCAACTGAATAGACAGATCTCCAAATGCATGCGGCAGGACTTACGAAACTTTAATACTGTTTGTATTGAAGAAGCGATCGAGTGGAACCAAAGCTCCAAAGTGTTTGCCAGAGATCTGTCTGCTAGAAAGAGCCAACTGTCGAAGCTGAAGACCGAGTGTGGCAGCGTCGTTTCCGGAACACCTGAGATTTTGAGTGAGGTGGAGAGTTTCTATGGGCAGCTGTACACATTATCGTTGGAGCCACACGCAAGTGTGAGTAACGATCCAAGAGCGAGTCTTGTCCGACATTATTCCGATGATATCTCGGACGACAGTCTGAGCGAGATTAGAATGGCTCTCCAGCACCTTATAAACGTCAAGTTCCCGGGCGAGGATTAAATTATAGCGGAGCTTCTAAAAACGGGTGGAAAACTGGTACTTGAAGTCCTTCAGAAGCTCTTTAATTCCGTCCTACATGGTGGCATTACACCGGTGGCGTGGAGCAGAAGTGCGGTGGTCTTGTTCTTCAAGAAAGGTGACAACGCTCTCTCAAAGAACTACAGACCGATTTTCCTTCTGAGCTGCATCTACGTGCTGTTTTCGAGAGTCATTACGAATTGTCTCGCGCGCAGACTTGACGACTTCCAGCCTCCTGAACAAGCCGGTTTCCAAAAAGGTTTTAGCACCATAGACCACATACATACCCTTCGGCTAATTGTACAGAAGTCCGAGAAGTACAATTTGCGACTATGTCTGGCGTATGTGGACTATGAGAAAGCCTTTGATTCCGTCGAAATTTGGGCGGTGCTGCCGTCCCTTCAGCGGTGCCAAGTTGACTGTCGGTATATCGAAGTGCTGAAGTGCTTGAACAGTAGGGCTACGATGGCCATCCGAGTACAGAACCAGAATACGAAACCTATCCAATTGCAGAGAGGTGTAAGATAGGATGACGTTATATCCCCGAAACTCTTCACCGCTGCATTGGAAGACGTTTTCAAGCTTCTGGACTGGAAAGGATACGGTATTAACATCAATGGCGAGTACATCACTCACCTTCGATTTGCAAACGATATAGTTGTTGTACACGCGCTGAGCTGCCCCAACCAAGGAGACTGGACTAGGGCCCATCAGTAGTCCAATCGACGGGCAGCAGAGGACGGGCCCAACGGCCTGGAGTTTTATTATTCTACACAATATATATAAGGCTAGGTTAATAAATAGTACGTACCTGGTTCCGAATCTAAGACTGGTCACAAGGCTCAGTCAGGCGGTAGGTGTAGTGTATGTAAGTGGTGTTTAGTAGTGTGTAAAATTTGAAACCTGACGTAACCCTTTTAAGCGGCAGCAGCCCTGACTCCTGCACCACCACACGGTGTGGTATCCTCCAGCGGCGTCACCTCGATGTTACTCAAAGTCTAGCGTCCCTTAGCACAAATCTATAATCTAATACGAACACTGTTTCTCGCGGTTCACAAAGTTTAGCGTTTTTAACCGACACAGTAAAATATCTCCGAGTTACATCAAATGCCACAAAGCAACTCGTCGACGCAAAATAATATTGTCAAACACTTCAACTGGCAATCACTATACAATTTACCTAAATTACTTGCCAACGAATTTAGGTTAATCACTCAAAATATTACTGCTTTGTTATCGCGTGAACGCACTAAAGATAACCAAAACGTGAAGCGAAAACTCCAATAGTAAATTAAACCCGCACAAAGACTCAAATTCTAGACCACAAAGCCAAAAACTGGTCGCGCGAAATCGTTGCAGCGATCACCAAAATACACTAATCGACCGTGCCGCTGTTGTCAAGCTACTTGGTAGTCCACCGGCCAGAAACACGGGGCCGGCTTACGCCCCCCCCGGCGGCTTTTACCTCACCTCGACACCATCGGGTGATGCACTTAGTCAAACGCGATTGATTGCCGTTTCAAATGACTGGACATCTTTGGGCCTAAACAAACCCCCGTCCCGGACATAAGGACTTATGTCCGCGAGTAGATTGGCAAACGGGATATGGTCGCGACGGCACGTTGCAAGACTGAATCTACAACCAAAACCTAGGCCACCTTAGGCACCCCATCAGATCTTGCAACCTTAACCACCGCCTCAAAAATACCGCCCCAAGGTGGGCAAGCCGGAGGGCCGAACCTCCACTGGATGTCCTTCCTGGGCATCGCAGCACCTAAATAAGTCCTGTTGCGGACAGAAATTCGACGACCTCCTTCAAATATCTATCCGTGCCCCTTATAATTTTCCGTGCTGAGGGCACTTACAAGTTCCAAATGAACCGCCTCAGTGGAGAGGCACACGAAACGCACAGATGTAGGCATAATCAAGCCATCTATCATATAACCATTTACTGATTTCAATCTGATAATCTCCCAACTAGCTAGCCTTTTTAGACGTGTAGTCCTATGCTCATATTTCAACCAAGTTTCAAAGGCATCAATGCTCAACTACTATGTAAAACTCGAAAACAAACTGTAATAAATTTATTTCTTGATGCGCATAGATCAAACAGACAAATTGAGCAAAACGACAAACATAAGAGATAGCAAAAAAAAACAAAATTTTCTTTTCAAATTAAATATCTTCGACAATGCCAACAAAAATGTGAAAACAAAAAGAGGATTTATTTTTATTCCCTTGGGCACAATTAGTGTTACTCAATTTCAAATTTCTTTTTCAACAAAGCAAACATTATGAACAAATATATTTACAAAATTATATGTACACGTATTCAAGGAGTATATCAAATTCACCCTTTGACTCACAACCAAAGCATTTTCATTTTTAATTTAAAGCATTTTTAATTAGGTGCTCGACCAAAACCAAATCTAATACTCCTTGACAGCGCGATTCAATACTAGTCTTCCCACCAACCAAGTGGAGGCCACACAGCGTTGTCAACCCGAATCCAATAGAGCGCGGACCGTTAAACAGTCGCCACTCGGGTTGTACGCCTTCACTGAGGCCGCCGGCTACAGAAAAGTTTGACATGTGGACTGTTGACGGCTCAAAGGCTCAGTGGAGGCGGCTGTGGGGGGAGCTAGGGCGACAGCTAGGGCTGCCTCCATCAAAGGGGGGACGGCGGTACCCCAGCCGCGGCTACTCAGCTAACGGGGGTGAGAAGGGTCTAGCTGACTGCTGAGTGGCCGTGAAGTTCCTCTCTACACGCTGCGGAGGGGCGTCGACACCCCCGCCCCTGGGGGAACGACCCCCCGAATGGTCAGGGAAGGGATCCCTTTCAATCCTAGGGGCTCGGTGGCAGGCAGGCGAGCGCCGAGCATTACCCGACAGAGGGCGTGGCTGAGCGCCCCCCCCCCCCCGTGGGGGTCGAGGGCCCGGCAGAACCCCGAGAGGAGCCGCCCTTCGCACCCAGGCACAAAATTGCATGGTGATTGCCCTGGCAATGCGGACAGGGCCGCTGGTGCGGGCAGTCTCGCTGGAGGTGCCCTTCCAAACAAGAGTAGCACCAGCGGCGCTCTTTGGCGATAGTTTTTAGCTGGAACCGGCTTACCTAATAACTTCGGGCACAACGTCACCCGGTGATCGGAAGCTCGGCAATAGGAACAGGGGGGCGCCTCCCTGGCCACTAGGCCACTGTAAGATGGTAGGGAGCGGCGCCCTCTCGCGGGAGCTCCGATCGGCTTTAGAGGGGTTGACGACGACTTGCCCGGCGGATCCTGCCTCTCTCTGGACACGGCTCGTAAGTCGTCAACGGTGTCCGCCGCGTTCTCAATCTGCCGGCACTGCTCCTCCAAGAACCACAGCAGATCACTAAAGGGCGGAATATAGGAGGCGCCGTCCCCGCCATACATCTCCTCAAAATGTATCCTAAGGTCGAGAGGCAGGTGGGACAGCACGATGTGGAGCAACAAGAAGGACCATTCATCCACCGGTAAATCCAGCCGCCTCAACGCATTACAGGCCACCAAGACTGGATTCACGATGTCCGGGCGTAGTCTGACCCGGTCCCTAAACAGTGGGAGGCTTCGAAGCAGCCTGACGTATTCGTCCGCAATTCGCCGGACGTTGGCGTATCTTCCGGCGAGGAGGTCCCGAGCAGTCTGGTAGGCGTCGTCCGACAATCTTAAATGGCCGACGACGCCCAGGGCCTCCCCCTGCAGTGAGGCTAGGAGGTACGCCATCTTCTGGCTTGGTGTCAAGTCTCCCCGGGCGTTCACTAGGCTATCAAAAAGCCCTACAAAGGTCATCCAGTCGGAGAGGACCCCGGAGAACCTTGGCAGGTCCAGAGTTGGGAGTCGTCCCAACAGCTCTTGGCTGAGTAGGTCGCTTCCAAGGGGACTCGGGCAGGCCCCTCAGCCTAGCTTTACGCGCTTCATTAGCATACTTGGCCCCGGCCTCGATCAAATCGTCCGTGAGCGAAAAGAACTGCTCATAGTCCGCGAGGCAAGAGTCCAGGACTCCCTTTTCCGCATCCGAGGCCTCGAGCTCTGCGTAAGCCTCCTCCACTACGGTCCCGCGGGCCGCGATCTGCTCGAGCCGCTTCTCCAAACTATAGACCCTGTCCGGTCGACCTATCAAAGCATGGGCGCTAGCGGCCCAGCGCAGCTCCGCCTTCAGGCGACGAATCGGTAGCTTCTGCGATGGCATCACTACTAAATCCAAATCACTACGCGGCACAAATACAAATCAAATTAACAAATAACAAATACAATTACTATCAAATCAAATTAAATACAAGTTATACAAATTCAATTACTATTTATTAAATTAAATACAAATTACACTACAAATAAAGGTACACACTACAGTCGATCAGCAAAATGCCTCGCTCAGACAACCGACCCTTCGACAATTAATCTACAATAATTATACGACAACGATAATTATCCGATTACGTGATAAACTGACCTACCTACTCAAAATACATGACGCGTACCTAGCCCTAACAAACTCCTGCTTGCGCAACCTAACGGGTGTGGTACCTAAATCTACTCACCTATCCGCTAACAAACAAAGGAAGCAAACAACAAAAGAAAATATTTTTATTATTACGTATTACGGCCGGGCGTGATTGTAGAAACAATCAACCACGCTCTGCTACCAAAATGTACACGCCCTGAGCTGCCCCAAAATAGGTAGACTGGACTAGGGCCCAACAGTAGTCCAATCGACGGGCAGCAGAGGACGGGGCCCAACGGCCTATGGAGACTTAATTCTACACAATAGATATAAGGCTAGGTAAATAGTACGTTACTGGTTTTGAAGCTAAGACTGGCCACAAGGCTTGGTTAGGCGGTAGATGTGGTGTATGTAAGTGGTGTTTAGTGGTGTGTAAAATTTGAAACCTGACGTAACCCTTTTAAGCGGCTGCTGCCGCTGACTCCAGCACCGCCACACGGTGTGGTATCCTCCAGCGGCGTCACCTCGATGTTATTTAAAGTCTAGCGTCCCTTAGCACAAATCTATAATCTAATACGAACACTGTTTCTCGCGGTTTACAAAGTTTAGCGTTTTTAACCGACACAGTAAAATATCTCCGAGTTACATCAAATGCCACAAAGCAACTCGTCGACGCAAAATAATATTGTCAAGCAGTTCAACCGGCAATCACTATACAATTTACGTAAATTACTTGCCAACGAATTTAGGTTAATCACTCAAAATATTACTGCTTTTTTATCGCGTGAACGCACTAAAGATAACCAAAACTTGAAGCGAAAACTCCAATAGTAAATTAAATGCGCACAAAGACTTAAATTCTAGACCACAAAACCAAAAACTGGTCGCGCAAAATCGATGCAGTGGTCACCAAAATACGCTAATCGACCGCGCCGCTGCTGTCAAGCTACTGTGGTAGCCCGCCGGCCGGAATCACGGGGCCGTCCCCCCGCCCCGGCGGTTTTTACCTCACCTCGACACCATCGGGTGATGCACTTAGTCAAACGCGATTGGTTGCCGTTTCAAATGACCATATTTGGGCCTAAACAGTTGTTATGGCAGAATCGCTGGAGGACCTAAGCACCATGCTCAATGACCTCAATAGTGTTTCCCAACTGATAAGTCTTAAGTAAGTGGCAATGGGCTGGCCATATAGGTCGAAGAACCGACAACCGTTGGGGTAAAAAGATTCTCGAGTGGCAGTCTCGTACCGGCAGGCGAAGTGTAGGGCGACCCCCCACTAGATGGATTGACGACTTGGTAAGTTATGCAGGAAGTCGATGGATGCAGGTGGCTCAGGACCGTGCTATGTGGCATTCCTTGGGGGAGGCCTATGTGCAGCAGTGGAATTGTGAAGCTGTTACGATGATGATGATGATATTAATAGTTTAAATAATTATACAAATAATTTAACATTTTTCTAATGCTATTTAAAGTGTCCAACAAGATGCTGTTTTTGAATGTATTACAAGCATTGTATTATTTAAATATAAACTACCTCCAGACATAGTCACTGATTTAAGCTTTACCTTAATTGTTATTGTCAGGCATCTGAATTAGTGATTGCATAGATTTCTAGTCTATACTTATGCTCGGCATGATATTTAGGTGCAAATAAAATTCTTTATAAACATTTAATTAGAAAGCCTGAAAAACTTCCTATAAAACTTCGTGAAGAAACACAACTAATTAGAAAGCTTGCTGATAAATATAATAAAGTCAAGAAAGGCACATTATATTACCTTATTTCATTCTACGTGGTCGCAGTATTTATTATTAGGTTAACAAATTCACCAAATATTAAGAAGATATCAGCTTCCCCAAACAATTTTCGCCAACATTTTCAAAGGCTTACAAAGAGAAATCCGCATTCATGTAAGTTTATGAAGATGTATAACTGAAAACTGATACAATTTTATGAATATTTTTAGGAAACCGTCATATTAATGTTATTAATTGTACAGCATATTATATTGAAAATTAATATTTTTAAATAGTCTTTTTCATTTTATATAGGACGGTGGTCTTTTTCCAAATTATTAGTAAAAGTGTACATGACTTTCAATAAGTATTCTTGTGTGTATCCTACTAATCCTACTATTCTACTTTAAATATGAAAGTTTGTTAGGATGTTTGAATGTTTACGGTTCAGTCGGTCAACAAAACTAAACAGTAGGTAAAAATAAACTACTGAACGGATTTTCTTAAATGTGTGTTGATTTGTTTAACATCCATCGTCATCAAACGTATATCTGTATCATGACGAGTATTTTATTCAGTTCATATTAAGCCTTTAAAGCATTGAATTTGGCAAATCAAGGATTTTTTGTTTAGCTGACATCATTAATTGAAAATAAGCTGCACAAGAATATCGGGACAATCCATGTTTTATGCGTTCTTTATTCATAATATCTCGATTTTTATAAATCGAGCATAACTGTTTAAAAATAATCAAAGGTTCGTTTGAATTTCCTTTTCAGAAACAAAATATCTCATTTTCTTAAATAAATTTCATCTTGCCGTATGATGCGTTCATTATAATATAATCATAAAACTATGTAGCTATAAAGGCTATATAATATATAGAACGAATACCCACAATTTTATCAGGGGAAAGCAATGGGGAGAGTGAGCTCATACCTACCATTAAATTTAAAACAATATTATTACCACTAAAAGGAGTGTAAGTATTGCAATAGAGCGTTCTGCAACTTTTAGTTAAAACAATTTCCGTAAAAAAATTCGTAGTGTGAGCCATGAGTAAAAGGATTGAATAAAATTATTACATTTTATTCATTATTTAGATATTTCGAGAATTTTAACGTCGACATTTCTCATCAGAACTGACTTGAACTATTTAAAAACAAATAGGGAAATGTTAAAAAATAAAGCTTCGCAACTTTGCTTTTATGCTGGTCAGTAACTTTGTCCTTACTTCTTACGTAATTGCTTTACCTTTTAAAAATCATCAACTGGCATGCACTACTTGACATGGCTTATCTATAATCATTATACTAGCCAAGCGAGTTGGTAAGCGTAGAATCTTTGCCCTCGCGTCTATCCAGTATTAGGTCCATTGGGTTGAGGGGTGTATATTGTGAAGAGAAACCATTTGATAAGCAAGCAAAGATCTTGTTACTCCCATCTCATCACACTTTTACAGTTACATATTTCTGACGTTATAAGATTGAATTTTATTGACACAAACAATAATTTAAAATAGTATGTAGCCGAAACATTGTCAACTGTTTTCGATAACATCACATGTTTAATATACCAATATACGACGCATCATGAAAATATGATAATAATTATTACATATTTTTGCAGTTTTTACATTAGGTACAGTCATAATTACACAGAAACAGAATCCTTGGTAACTCCCATTATTTAAAATTATTTCAATGTTACACTAAAAGACGAGAATCTAATGATAAGTCATACAGGTCTTTCCTAGTAATAATACCAGGCTCTCACAAATTAATAATGTAGTTCTAATAGAGATACTTTAATTCAAAATTTCAATCATATTTCTTCAGGAATAAAAACTGTCAGTGCGGAATCGTTATACCTGCTAGGTGCCCCGTTGTTTCTCTGATAGTATTAAACCTCTTTTAAAAACAAAATTTGATCACTTTCTAAACAACGTTGTATATCAGCCTCCCCTCCCCCACATTGCTTTTACTATTTTAAAATTTGTTTTCGAGCGGATTAAGCACGTAAATCTAAGTACAACTTAGATTTACGTTCATAATCCGCTCGAATCCAATGTGGAAATGTCCTCATATTTTAAAGACATTGTTTTAAAATAGCTATAGAAAAATATCTAAATTTATCTTTAAATACAACAACCTGGACTCAAGCTACTTAACCTATAAAATTTGATAGTATTGCTGTAAGAAATATTTCTAGCGGTGCATTGTCTGCTTTCCTTACTTCCGTGCATAGGATTAGTGTCTTATGTACCACGCTTGGTCCTGGCGAAAACTTTGCACTGTAAAGTAACCAGCAATAACTGTGAGATATTGAATTGGTACGGAGTGTGCAGAAGTATTTGTTTCATAATTTCAATAGTGACCAAGAGCAGGTCCGCCTTCTAGCTGTTTCGACTAAGTAATCTATTCACTGGTTATCATCAAGTAATCTCGGCACATTACTTAATAGAATAAGCTTGAGCATTGCCGCTAAAATCTGACTACGACGAGTTTGGGCTCCTCGGACTTTCAAGTAAGAAAAGTGCTGGTAGGTTTTCCCGTCACGGCTGAATGATGCCATCCGAAGAGCTTTTGTCTATATAAATGCTCCCTCATTTTTATAGCCTTGTGGAATATTTAGAGACGAAAGCAAGAGACCTGATGGTATATGGATGCTTCTTGCGTAGACATTTTTTAGCAGCCCATCTCAGGTGTTTCGTTTAAAGCCGGAGCGGCATCAGAGGCAGCTGATCTAATTATGTGGCGTAAATGTAAATATCTCTGTGTGATGACTACATATTTATGCCATTTGCTGAATAAACTATCGATTCGTGGGGTGCACATGCGGTGAAGTTCTTATAGGAACTCTATTAGCGACTTGCCGTGGCTACTGGTGATAAGTAGACTGGTTCTTTTCTCGCTGAAAGGGTAAGTATTCAGCGAGGAAACGTAGCCACAGGTAACACGAGGAGTAGGAGTGAATATTTAAGGTTATATTTTTAGCTTTTTTAAATTGTAGTTTTATACTAGGCGAAAAACATAGCATTACCGAAGATATTAGGCAAAGTACAAATACTTTATATAAATCTACGCGGCAATGGCCGCACCTTAACCTACGTTCGCCGATATAAATTATTACTATATAACTAGTCTGCACCAACTGTAAACCAGCTAAATCCAGATAAATTAAATTAAATAATTAGTCTGGTTACCGGATAGTCATCCGGTATCAGTCACTTACATTTTATACATAAAGCAACGTCATAATATTATATAATAAATTGTAGACGCGCTATTAGAGTGACAAATTTGAAAACCCGAAATGCAAAAGAAAAAAGCAGCGTTATTTTAAACTTTTTAAAGTATTCTACTACTTAAAACCGCAATATTATTTGTTAAAATGCTGCTTTTAAGAAAACACAAGACAAGAAATTGTTTTCTAGGAGCCGCCAATGTTACCCGCTAAAATAATATAGCGTCGAGTAATACACATGAGACACTGTTTTCACTTTGTTTTCAATTCCTTTAGTTTATTTCCACGAATACTCCTAGGGATATTTCTCAGAATATAACAAAATAAATAAAAATATTTCGATAATATGGCACAAACTATTTAAAATTTGTATAATTATAAATATGCAGTGCACATTACTTTGAATACTTTAAAATATAGACATGTGAATATGTTTAACAATTTTATTAATATATTAAAATTTGATTTTAGTATGTTTAACTTTTATTAAGGTTTTATATACTATTTAACGAGTCTATAAATAAATTATATTGACAGAAATAAACATTCAATGTTTATAACAGACGTACCGAAAAACAAACAACGAACCGACAGCCGATGGGGAAGAAAGGTTCTCGAATGGCAGCTTCGTATCGGTAAGCGAAATGTATGAGATAACCTGGTAAGTGATGCAGAAAGTCGATAAATGTAGGTGGCTCAGGACCGTCTTTTGTGGCATTCCTTGGGGAGGCCTATGTTCAGCAGTGGACTTGTGAAGGGCTGTGATAGTGATGATGACGTGCCTCTGTAATATTTCACGCACCTTTCCTAACTCTTTTTCTGTTTATAAAATATTGCTATCATCATTATTATACTCAATGCTACGCTTCCCCCAAAGACTTTCTTCCACATTGTTTATTTGTTTCTTGAGGTTTATGGCTGGCCCATTGCCACTTTAGCATATTGTTTTGCTATGTCGGTGACTCTGGTAAAGTTAGTTTTATTATACAAAGTTATATAAAATCAAACGCAATAAAATCCGCAAAATTATATCTGTTTCTTGGCAAGATTGCATCCAATTCTGATATCGACAATTTGTTAGAAATATCAATTTGATGTATACTTATATTGTTTCTTAGCTTTAAATAAACTTATATGATATTCTTACCGCCATCTTGTCCTACATAGGTCTTTCCTTATCAGCATGGAATTGGGTTTCCTCCTATCTTCGTGGCCGCGTAGTATGGTGTCCGATTGGTATGACTTAAACACTGGTGTTCTCCAAGGTGGAATTCTCTGTCCATTACTATTCTCTATATTTATTAGTATTGTGGCCGGTGGAAGGAAAAGGGGAGATCTCCCGCCGGGCATGGTGTGCAGCCCGGGGAGCGGCCAACGCTCCTAGTGGTAGTTCAGAGCTATTCTATATATACTGCTTTAATTTCGGAACTTTGTTAGTGCGATTTAGGCTTCGATGTGTTTCGCTTGTGGCGCGACGACAACGCCGCCAGAGTATGATTACTTGTAAATTTCGTGCCTCTTACCATATCTATGCCGACGACTTGCAACTGTATGATCATGCCGATGCTACTAACATAAATAATGCTGTAACCGTGATTAACTCCGATCTTAATTGGTCAAGTAGGTACGGGGTTACTGTTAATCTCAGCAAATGTCAAGCTATAGTCTTAGTTAGCGCACGTCAATTAGGTAAACTTAATCGTCCATCATTAGATCCTCCACTGATTTATAATAGCGAGGTAATTCCGTACAGCTCTCATGTTAGGGATTATAAGGGCTTTTTAAATGAAAGTTAATTGTTATGCAATAACAAGTTAGGATTACTCTTTTTTATTTAAAAAAAATAACGCAACCACACTAGGATTTTATCCTGTATCGTGGGGGCAGTATACAAACATAAATTGCACAAGGACAAACATCCAGACCTGGAACAGTTATTTGTAGGCCATACAAATACTTGTTACGTGCGGGATTCGAACCCGCGGCCCTTAGCGCTGCAACTCAATTGCTAAGTCACTGCGCCACGGAGCCGTCAAACCGGATGGACCGGACGAGTTAATTATTACGGGAAACAATTAATATCTTGTCAGTAGATAGAGAAGTTTGCAGACGACCAGACTTTATTAGTAGCTATTTATTAAGTTCTACTAACATCGTCAACGGTATTTATTTGAGAATCGCGACCAGCCCCGGTTTCGCCTGAGTAGGATCTTTTAATGTGGATTCATAATCGAGATATTTTCATCGCCTTCCAAATCGCTATTCATGTCTTAACGGTGTGTAAATAACCACTGAGCTCGATAAAAGGCAGTTATTTTGATATATCACACTTAAATTTTAGCTTATCCCATAGTCAATATCTAATACTATTTTTACTTAATAGAATAATATAAGCGATGTCAAAGTAAACTACTAGTTCAAGAACGATAAACTACTTCCAAAATTAAATATTCTTAAAACTAGAATTACGAATTGACGACTTATGGTCCACATTTCACGTTTAACTTGTTTCGTTGGGAATATTAATGAACCTAGGAAAGCTAGAAATAACTAGTATGTATTTATTTATCGTGCGCATGCTCTTTCTTGACATGCTTTCTTCGAAATGTTATTACATCGCCGAACATTTGGCAAATCTAGATTTAATATTGCGACTAATAATAGGAAAGCTAGAAATAACTAGCAAATAGTTATTGAACATGTTAGTGATGTTATAAGTAAGAGATAAAATGTAATATATTATTAACTATCTTTTTACCAGCGACTTCGCTCGCGTTGGCTTCAATTTAGAAATATCTTAAATACTACTCCAATTAAAGTTAAAATTTCATATATGTTAGGAACGGGATAGAAATATAGAGAAGGTCGTCTTTTTGATTATAACTCAAAATAATAAAAAGATGCAGTTGGCAACCCGCCTGCCAAGCGTGGTAACAACGGCTAATATCCAACTTATTTCGTAATCTATGGTGGGAATTGAAATGACGAACGGGAGTAGAAATATATTAGTAATGTAGAGGCGGCGAAATAGAAACCAATACCCCATTTCGTCTCGTGGATTTCATAAGAGGTGACAGAAAGGAAACAAAAAATAAACATGCGTTTAAAATTTACTGTCTTATAGTAGTTGATATTTATAGTACTTTTTCGCAAGAGCCTTTTCATTTACTCATGTCAACTATGAATCCGGGACTGCTACAAAAATCTCTATAGGTAGGTATGTCAGAAAATATGAGAGCTATCTTAATATATGACAAACTATTTTATAAGTCTCATTGAAAGTAAAAAAGTAAAGAAGCAACTTACATATATCTTACGACTGTATGCAAAATAGTGATTTCACATGTCCACAATTTTTTCTTACTACTTAGACATCAAGTTTTCGCCGCCAAGTTATTCTTTACTACTTCACTGAGCACGTGGAAAATAAGCAAATAAAATTTCATCATCAGTTTCATTAGACCTCGCGGGAGTCGAATACCTTTGTTCCTATGCTTTGAAATCATACGGCGAGTTACAAGGCTCTCGTATTTGCTTAAATAAAATTTATGAAAACTGAAAGGTAGCTAGTAATTAGTCATTAAAACTATTCCATCGTTTTGAGATAAAAATCTTACAGTTTACTTAAATTTTAATAACTTACATCGGACTTGATACAAAAAGAAGTTGGTGAAATATTGCATTAAAAAAATGCAAAATGCAGTTACATGACTAGTTTCATAAACCTTTACTTAGAAAAAATTTACAGTGACAATATACCCAAAACTTTTGAATAGGTATTTCTTTTTATATTTTCGTTCGATCTATCCCGTACCTCTTGGTAAGAATTTGTTTTTAGAATAAGGGTGACAAACGAGCACATCCAACATATTCAACTAAAGACATTCTCTCTTAATCACAGTTTGGTGTACACAGTTTTGTTAGTCAATTTGCTAAAAGTAAAAATTACGATAAAGCATCCCAACACCGGTTTGCATATCTTAAGTCTGATATTTTAATTCTGAAAGAATAAATATTCAATAGAATTCTCTTTAATTTCATCAGTTACTTAATATTAGTTTACTTAGCAGTAAGAAATTGGCACTATTATGAGATTAAAACTATGAAAACAAAAGCTGTACCCACTAGTACTCAGCGACAATAAGTACGACAGGGGTTGCCCAATCACACAACAAAGGCAACAAATGCATAAAGTGATATAGTATCAATTAAAATTCTGCTTATGTTCAAAAATACGCTATCAGCTCTGCTAGCGGTATGTAATGAAATTATTTTACGATATAAAAAATATGAAGAAATAACAATGTTGTGTTTAGGCGTTAATATCGCCAAACGATCTCTATTCATTGATTTCGTCAAGATATATCATAAAATAGTCAAAAAACAATGTTAAAGGAGTTAATTTCTTTTTGTATGCAGAATGGGCCAACCACGAATTTTGGGGACACTTAATGAAATGTATGTCGGTTTATTTCTTATAATCTATAGATTACAAAATTAATATTAGTTTTATCAAATCTAACGGGAATTCTGAGAAATTAAAATATGAATATCACAATAACCTTAGACAAGTTTCGCTGGAATATTATAGGATTATCCGAAGTCCGAAGAGAGGGGGACGACACGGTAATCCTCGAATCCAGCAATTTGTTCTATCACCGGGAAGGCGACCATCTGTCCCAAGGAGGTGTCGGATTTATTGTCCACAAGTCTCTCGTTAACAACGTTGTAAAGATTGGGAATGTGTCGACGAGGGTTAAGTACCTTATACTCAGAATCACCAAACGGTATTCGCTGAAGATCATTATCGGCACATCATCGGCACAACCCGATGAGGAGGTGGAGGAAATGTATGAGGATATCTCTAGAGCCATGCATTCCTCAAAAACCAACTATACGATGTTAATGGGAGACTTCATCGCAAAACTAGGCATAAAAGAGAACTTGGAGCTGAAAGTAGAGAAATTCGGAATAGGGTAACGGAACCCAAGGGGTCAGCAGCTGGCCGACTTCATGGAGAAAGAGAGAATCTTTATGATGAACTCCTTCTTCCAAAAGCGGCCCCACAGGAAGTGGACCTGGTCGAGCCTTGACGGTTCGACAAAAATGAGATTAGCTTCATTATGACGACCAGACGACAACTGTTCAGTGATGTCTCAGTGATCGCGAAGGTGAAAACCGGCAGCGATCAGCGTATGGTGAGGGGCACACTGAACCTAAACATTAAGTTGGGGTGGTCACGTCTACTGAAGTCAACGCTACGTCCCCCTCCTGCTCTAATCCAAAGTCCCGAAACCTTTCAGCTCGAGTTACAAAATCGGTTTCAGTGACTAGAAGATTACAATGCAGTGGACAATATAATCGACAAGCTCGTGGACACTGTACATGCGATTGGAGTAAAGTTTTGCAAGGCCACAAAAAAGAACAGAAAAACTCTCCGATCACACTCTTAATCTCATGGGTATTAGACGGGAAATGAAGTTGCAGTCTTCAGTAGATTTGATAGCATACAGGCAACTGAACAGACAGATCTTCAAACACATGCGACGGGACTTACGCAACTTTAATACTACTCGCATTGAAGAAGCGATCGAGTGAAACCAGGGCTCCAAAGTCTTTGTCAGAGATTTGTCTGCCAGAAAGTGCCAACTGTCGAAGCTGAAGACCGAATGTGGCAGCATCGTTTCCGAGACGTCAGAGATTTTGAGTGAAATTGAGAGGTTCTGTGGGCAGCTGTACACGTCATCGTTGGAGCCACACGCAAGTGTGAGTAACGATACAAGAGCAAGTCTTATCCGACACTATTCCGATTATATCCCGAACTTCAATCTGAGCGATATTAGAATGGATCTCCAGCACCTTAAAAACGGCAAAGGTCCATGCAAGGATGGAATTACAGCAGAGCTTCTGAAAGCCGGGTGGAAAACCGGTATTTGAAGTCCTTCAGTAGCTTTTTAATTCCGTCCTCGCATGGTGGCACTACACCGGAGGGGTGGAGTAGAAGTGCGGTGGTCTTGTTCTTCAAGAAAGGCGACAACGCTCTCTTGAAGAACTATAGACCGATTTCCCTTTTGAGCTGCGGCTACGTGCTAATTTCGAGAGTCATTACGCATCGTCTCGCACACAGACTTGACAACTTCCAGCCTCCCGAACAAGCCGGTTTCCGAAAAGGCTTTAGCACCATAGACCACATACATACCCTTCGACAAATTGTACAGAAGTCAGAGGAGTACAATTTGCCACTTTGTCTTGCGTATGTGGACTATGAGAATGCCTGTGATTCCGTCGAAATTTGGGCGGTACTGCAGTCCCTCCAGCGGTGCCAAGTGGTTTGTCGGTATATCGAAGTGCTGAAGTATTTGTACAGTAGGACTACGATGGCTATCCGAGTACAGAACCATAGTACAAAACCTATCCATCTGCAGAGAGGTGTAAGACAGGGTGCCGTTGTATCCCCAAAACTCTTCAACGCTGCATTGGAAGACGTTTTCAAACTTCTGGACTGGAAAGGTTACGGTATCAACATCAATGGCGAGTATATAATTCACCATTGTCCATGCACAGTCCATACTTACATACTGTATTCCTGTGTGGGGTGGTGCAACTAAAACCAAATTTCTTCACTTAGAGAGAAGTCAAAGGTCACTCTTGAAGGTTATGTACTTTAAACCGTATAGATATTCAACACATGAACTTTATAAAATATGTGAACTCTTATCGGTTAGGAAATTATATATTTTGAAACTTCTTCTCGACCTTCACCAAAAACTTCCTTTCGATCCCAGTAAAGTTAACGTTAATTAAAGACGTATGAAAAAAGTTGCACCATCTCGCGCAGTACGTACTGCCTTTGCTCGTCGTCAACTGACATCACGGTCTGCTTACTTATATACCTAATACTTTAAATCTAAAATTAAATATATACCCTAAAAAGTTATATTAGTAAAAGCATATTAACTAATTTCTTATCAAATTAAGTTATGATGAAACAGAGAAACATATCATAGAATCAATTGTGTAAGTTCCATAAATTAGGCTCACACACATACCCACACTTACACAATCTCTCTGCACATTGGCTTACCCTGATTCCAAGATTGAACTCGTAAGGGCTAGTAGAGTGACACACACACACGTGCACTTATATACACATACATCTCACACACACACACACACACACACACGCACACGCACACACACGCACACACACGCACAAGCACGCACAAGCACGCACACACTCGCACACGCACACGCACACGCACACGCACACGCACACGCACACGCCCACACACACACAGATACACACACACAGACACACAGATACACACACACACAGAGACACACACAGACACACACAGACTCACACACACACACACGCACGCACGCACGCACGCACGCACGCACGCACGCACGCACGCACGCACGCACGCACGTACGTACGTACGCACGCACGCACGCAAGCACGCACGCACGCACGCAAGCACGCACGCACGCACGCACGCACGCACGCACGCACGCATGCACGCATGCACGCATGCACGCATGCACGCACGCACGCACATTCCCAACGGATAGGTCTTAAGATGAACATGGAAAAAACAAAAATCATGTTTAACGTCCATGTCACACCTATGCCAGTAGTTGTTGGGAGCACTAAGCTCGAAGTTGTTGACGAATATGTTTACTTAGGAAATAATCCGACTAAGTAAGTCCAACTTTGACCGAGAGGTCAATCGACGGATTCAACTCGGCTGGACAGTGTTCGGGAGATTACGACATATCTTTTAGTTAGACATACCTCAGAATCTCAAAACCAGACTTAAAAACGAGGATATCCGCAGTAGAACCAGAGTAACCAACATAGTCCAAAGAATTAGTATGATGAAGTGGCAATGGACCGGCCATATAGCTCGAAGAACCGACAACCGACGGGGAAGAGTGGCAGCCTCGTACCGGCAGGCGAAGTGTACGACGTCTCCCCTCTAGAGGGAGTGACGACCTGGTAAGACATGCAAGAAGTCGATGGATGCAGGTGGCTTGGGACCGTGCTTTGAGGTATTCCTTGGGGTAGGCCTATGTTCAGCAGTGGATTTGTGAAGGGCTGTAATGATAGGTAGTGATGATGATGAAATATAGAATAAATAATATATTAATAAGAATAATTATTTAGTATTCACTACAGTATTCATTAACACTATTCAGGTGGATCGTTTAAAATAAATATGTATGTATTGTAAGCTGAAATCTTGCAGAGCTGATCGTAGGCAGAGGCAAAAAAGTATGGATATTGAAGACAACAGTCTTATAATATATATATCTTATCATTGAAAATGTCCTTTTGACTTCTGCCAATATTATAGATGGACATGTTATCATCAAGTTATTTAGAAAAAATCTTTTGAAATGATGATTAACAATAATAAATACATTTTAATTATACATGTGTTTTATTATCATTCCGTTAACAGTTTAAAATATCTTGCATCTTTACTATTTATCTGTCGAATAACTGATAAAAATTACATTACTTAGTCATTTTGATTTTCATGGTGTTTGCATCAGTTAATATATTTTCAAACAAAGTTTTGATACCGTGCCTGTCTATCTGTTCTACTATTAATAGACTACTTTGAAAATTGTGATTTACTACAATAAATGTAGACGTATTATAATTTGTGTTTTTTTTGTCCTTACACAACCAGTTCAAAACATCTTTCTTACTCGTACTATATACTGTGTGTAGGTAATATTATAAATGTATATATTATCCCTCACTCATCTTGGCTTTAATCGTATTACTAAAATGGTATTTAGGATGTATACTCACAATCAATACATGTAAAAAAATAGTATCCATGCCACATTTGTGCACAGACAGGAATTATATTTTGCCGGAACTACTAAAAGGATTTTCCATCAATCTTAAAGTACCCATAAATGCTGAATGTAACTATAACTTTGTTTTATACTATTAATTATTAAACAGTGCACTATTTTAACTTATAATACCTATGAAAACTAATAGAAAATCGCTTTTACGAGTAGTTTGTTTTTAGTTTGTAGTAGTAAGATTCATATTTTATTTGCTAATTTATCAGTACTGCGCTTAGACTCTGTCAAACTAATATTACTTTCGTAATCTATAGATTATAAGAAATAAATCGACATGCATTTCATTAAAGGTAGCTAAAATTTGTGGTGGGCCCATTCTCTATACAAAAAGAAACTGTCTCCTTTGTGCGTAATATAGAGAAATAATAATAGATTTATATAAGAAAATTAGTCGAATTAAAGCGTATTAATGCCTTTAATTTGTAAATTAAACTATTGTATTAGTTAAGATATTCATGTTTATTAATAAAGATTGTTGCTTTGACAATGTCTGTTAGATATTAAAGATTTATAACTTTGAATATGTTCTGTGAAATAGGTGTATTTTGTAGAATATCATAATATGAGAAATTACGAAGATAAAATTGATGTGTTATTTCCTACTGCATTTTCATAACGATTACAGTGCACTTCACCTGACGGAAAGGCCGGGACCACTCCATAGGGACCCGTAATTTTAGTCTAACCTTTCTTTTAAGAAAGAGCGACAGACTGACTTTGAGTGGCACACGTTCTCAGGGGTCACGCCCACCTCGTTGTACCCGAACCCAACGTGGTTTGATATCAGTTTCTTAGGGCGAAAGATCACTCACCAGTTGACCGCTGTGACGTTTTCAATACGATATATATCAATGCGTTATGATGCAGACGCATTGTATCTATACGAGTGTAAAAACACGGGCCATCCGCAGACCGGACGGTAGTAGCCATACGCAAGTGTTCCCCTCTGTCAAAATATAAGTCCACGTGATCCTTTGCGTATAATAAAACTAGTTGCAGCCGCACTGCTTACTAGACTAAATCTAGTTGCGCGGCTGAATCGAAGTCCTACAAAAACGACGAATCGTTTAGTTTTTGCTGCAAAAATAGATCTGCCACGTCAAATTTAGAAAAAGATGGCGATATCTTTTTTAAATAGGTAATTTTATTCACATTATTGCTATGTACTTCTTAAAATTACAATAATAACGGTTGTGTTGTTTCGGATTTGTTTACCAATTGATCTGATTTGACTGACTGATCCGAGTCTGCATCCGAGTTGGCGCTGTCACCGAGCAATAATGCTAGAATATATATATGTGTATAGAATAGAATAGAATTAGGCACTTTTATTACATAATACTTATTGAAAGTCTTTTTTTATTTACCACGGTTTCGGAAAATACCTCTGTCCTGGGTAGAACCAGCAAGAAACCCAGTGGGAGTTTTTTTAAACATATTTCACTTTACAGTCATTTTTTTGTACAAATTTTAAATGAGTTTTAAAAGAACTAGTATGGTGGCGATCACCTCATTCTCAGGAGCATATACTTCGATACGATGCGATTATTTCCATAGTCGACTCATAAATATTATGTAGAAAATGCACCAGTTGACATTTTGTCAATTTCGGCTAAATATCTATCCTAAAGACATCTTTGTGAGAGTAATCGATTACATAAATATTTTTATGCATCTAATTTGTCATACTTGAATTTGCGATGTAATATCCACATCAGTGGGTGTCGTAAAAGGCAACAGAGGTAAACCGAACTAGAAGATAGGCAGTAGAATTTTTCTGATAACAACTAAAAAATAATATAAAGTTTGGTTGCTAACTCAAGCATGATAACTATGGCAATAAACCCACCCTTAAAGAAAGTTACAAAGAGATGATCATGGACTCCAGCGGTTCCACTATTCTTGTCCATGGTAGCCCAAGAAGTGTCTTCGTGTTCGAGCTGTGTAAAAACCACTGGTTCGGAATTTGAATTTGAAAAATTCTTACAATCTTCAATTCACAATATAAGAATGAGCGGCGGGAACTAATGGTGTATTAATAATTGAAATAAGTCTCTCGTGCTATTCAGTGGAAGTCACTTGAGATTTATGCCTTCGAGATATTGGCAAGATGCCTTACAGCGAGGTTTGAATTTAAATAAATTCTAATTAAGTATTTATTAATTTAATTTTAAAAGTTTTTTTTAAAATAAAGTTTGTGAAGACTAAAAATCATTGGAAATATGTATGTGTATTAACGCTGCTTAATACTTATGACAAAGGTTCTAACGACACATCATTTCATATTCACCATGATATAGATTTTTATCGAAAATGCTGCCCACCAATGAGGGATGTCGAAGCTGAAACAGTCCTGCAAAGGTTGCTCATATTTATTATGTTTTAACTTGAAATTTGTTTGCTTTAAAGGAACGATGGCTCCCAGTCATATAATCATATTTGTCCGTAATTAAATAATGAATAAATTAAATTCATGGAATCAAGAGAAGAATTTTAGTAAAGAGAAGAAAAAATTATTACAACATTCAATTAATGAATAAACCAATTAATACATAAATTATAAAGTAAGTGGATAATGAATGATTTAATACTGAATAATGTGATGGAAATTTTAAGATGATAGTGGGCTAGCGCGGCCTTACCCTAAAACTCTCAGAAATGAGATGAGGCTTGTGCCCAGCAGTGGGACGTATATACGCTGTAAATTTAACTTTAAGATGTATATATATATATATATATATATATATATATATATATATATATATATATATAAGAGAAAATAAAGATTATTTACTATTTATATATTAATATAACTCATACTATTTTACAAACGAGAACATTTTATATATTTGTTTACAATCGCGGGTCTTAAAATTTCAATGATGTTTAGAATATAGGGGTTTACGAGAATAAAAGATCGATTTAACAAGCTTTAATTTCTGGGAATATTCGCTTTCTTCGTGTTTTCACACCTAAACCAACAAAATTGACTTGTCCGCTTAATTAATTGGAAATTTCGCCATAGTAATTAATTTATCAATAGTCTATTGAGAACGATCGATGTACGTGACCAATTTTTTTTCTATCATTTGTAGTCCATACGGGCGCACATAATATGGGCGGAAATAAAATATTATAGACTCATCTGAAGTTTTGATTGTGGAGTTACACGTAACATTTTTATGGTACTATGCGTACTTTTAATCGTGAGGTCAAGTATTTGGTCGAAAATGTTTGTTTACAGAAAATCGTTGTTTCATTAATGCTTGTGGTCGCCATGTGGTCGAAATTCGGCTGTAATTCATTTTTTTGAGTTTGTGTACTAAGCAAACTTCTTTTATTGCACATTATTTAAAACGAAGATATGTAATAAATAAAATATAAAATAAACGCTTCTTGCGATGACATATACTCCATACACTATTGTAAAATAAAAAATTTAAATCACTCAAAATTCACAGCGTATTCAGTCTCTTATTCTTATTTTTATATTTCTAGTATTCAATCTCAATAATTATTGCATGCCGTTAGCGCCTTAGCGCGTCAGTATGTTCTACTAGGGCCTAAAAATAAAGATTCCAACGTTTTGTCACATTAAATCGTATCTAGCAATTATATTGTACATATAAGTGATATAAAAAGCACATTGTCAGAAAGATAAATGATTGTTGAACTTAATGATATTTTTTTAAATCGATTAATTGCTATTTTAAATAAAAAAGGGTTTTTAGTGGCTTATGGTGTGGATTTAACAAGTCCGCAGGGCTTGTAAACACGATATCTTTTGAAAATATCAATTGTTCAACTCAATATATTTTTAAAACTCTTCATCTATCATGTGAGAAGCCATTGAATGTAAATGGCAGTTTAATTTTGTTTAGTTTAGTTATAATAAATTTTTGTCGGCTGCGAAATGGCGAAAATACGGTGTATCCGGGAGCTTTGTATGAATAAATTATTACTAAATAGAGACAGCGTCACTCAGTTCGACGTCAGTCGCCGTCGTGAGTGGACATTGCTACGGTTGTTTGCAGCGGCTCAAAAAGATCACTGTACAAATACACAATATTCGGATAACCAAATTTCTTAAATACTTGATTAGAATAAATAATAGTAGTACGTACTAAAAGTAAGTAGTATCAATTTTTTCGTCATGGGTGTTGTAGCCGATAGTGCTGTCGAAATGTAAATACAAGATGGCGGCTGCAATAGATACAAATTTTTTCATCATGGGTGTTATTTTCATGGTTTTCGAGGGTGCTGAAGCTGATAGTGCTGTAGAAATGTAAATCCAAGGTGGCGGCTGCAATAGGTATAAATTTTTTCATCATGGGTGTCATTTTCATGTTTTCGAGAGAGATGAAGCCGATAGGGTTGTCGAAATGTAAATCGAAGATGTCGGCTGCAATAGGTATTAATTTTATCATCATGGGTGTCATTTTCATGGTTTTCGAGGTTGTTGAAGCCGATAGTGTTGTCGAAATGTAAATCCAAGATGGCGGTTGCAATAGATATCAATTTTTTCATCATGGGTGTCATTTTCATGGTTTTCGAGAGAGTTGAAGCCGATAGGGTTGTCGAAATGTAAAACCAAGATGGCGGCTGCAATAGGTATTAATTTTTTCATCATTTGTGTCATTCTCATGGTTTTCGCGGGTGTTGAAGCCGATAGTGCTGTCGTACTGTAACTCCAAGGTGGCGGCTGCAATAGGTACCAATTTTTTCATCATGGGTATCATTTTCATGGGTTTCGAAGGTGTTGAAGCCGATAGTGCTGTCGAAATGTATTTAAACTACTTTAAAAATTTCGTATAATCATGTTATTCTTAATTTTTTTAATGCGCTTAGGGCATGCCCAATTGGATTTACCAATTTCTTGTTATTTATTTGTCAGCAAAGTTTTAGTCTTTTGGCGACAATCTCTACTCTGTACCACTGTTTGACTACACACTAATATTTGTTTGACACTTGACATTAGCATTTTGAACGTATTAATCCATCCATCCATTCATTTCAGCCTTTTAAATTCCACTGCTCAACTAAGGCCTCCCCCTCAGTTTGCCTCATACTGATTTTACAGATTATACCATAGTTGCCACGCTTGTCAGGCAGGTTGGCAACAGAAATTCTTTATAATTTTGAGCTACTATGAGAAAAATCTTCTGATTCTGTTTCTTTCTGTTGCCTTTTACCCACACCCACGGGATAATATGTTAAAACAATAAACTTTTTAAAAAAAATAACTGTTTTCTCAGGTGTGACTCTAACGATTTGAGTTGTATTTTATACTTAAATAATAAGAGCTATTTGTTCTTCTAGATAGGTGTAGATATTTTAGCCTGAGATTGTTAATTTTTTTAACGCCGACCATAGCTAGGTTGCCAGGTACTTTAGGTTTTAAATATATGTGTATGTGTATGTGTGGCGGCGCTATCGTCGCGCCACAAGCGAAACACATCGAAGCCTAAATCGCACTAACAAAGTTCCGAAGTTAAAGCAGTATATATAGAATAGATCCGAACTACCACTCGGAGCGTTGTCCGCTCCCCGGGTAGAATACCTTGCCCGGCGGAAGATCTCCCCTTTTCCTACCACCCACCACAGTGGTGACCCCGACGTGATATGAACACGCAACCAATAACCTTCGGAAAATACAACTTCAAAACCTTCGTCATCGTACTCAAGTACCCCATTCATTCGCTCCCGAGCAAGATACTGTCTGCAGTCTTCACATTCCGCAAGCCATCTAGCATCTTTACAAAGGTTCATCGCAGCACTAGAATTATAATGCTTCCTGTTCCTTCAAGCTACTCTAAGCGTTACAGTGTTCGGCATGGCTCTGAGCCTTACTGCTCGCCTCTGCTTCACGGCACTCTCGCAGATGACTTGCCTTCTTCTCGACTCACCGCAGACTACAAGGGAATCCCTGGCACTTGCTCCTGCCCATCGTACTCACCGGCATCACTTGCAAGTGACAAAAGACGAGAAAGACATAAAAAGGTTGGTGTCGCTTCGCTGCGAACGCGGCGGTGTTATTTTGCTCCGCGAATTTAATTTTTTTCTTTATTTTAAGGACGTTTAAAATAATGAAATAAGTGATAATTAAGTTAACTTTAAATTTATTGTGTTTTAATCTTAAAGTACCTATAAACTTTGAAAATTGCAACGAATAATTAACCTACTATCGCGCCGTTATAAACTGTGACTTATAATTTTATTACTCGTATAATGTACTCGACGCGACGGTAGTGAATCTTTCCCGTGTCGATTGGAAAACACTGTTGTAGTTACAGCGACTTTGTTGCTGTGCGTATTTTGCTTCAGGCATTTATTGCTGTGCCAAGATATAATTTATTTAACACGACAAGTACAACTAAAATATGGATCATGATTTTATTTAATGGGGTTGTTGTTCTTTAGGGTTTAAAGATAATATTTATAAGCTTTGCAACACATGTAACAAGGCATATCATTTTTAATGTCTAACCAATGATGACGATAATTTAAAAGCGATAAAACATGCTATTAACTGGATCGGTCCATGTTGCATTAGACCTCTCCACGCGACTGGCAATAAGGATAACATACCAGTAAAATGTGACCCTAATATTACAATACAAGCCTCTAAAAGACAGGCATTGTCATCCCCCCGGAAATCGAAGGTCCTGTAACACGTACTGAGGTACGTAACATTATAGAGGAAATTTATCAAAAGCATATATCAGACCTTATTGTTCAGATGACCAAAAGCGTGCGTTCCATTCTAGACACTGAACTTAAATCATTTCGGGAAGAATTTTGTGATATGAAGAAGAAAATGGATGATATGAATAGAAAATGTGAAGATATTCAAAATAAAAATACTAAGTCTCTGGAAGATAATAAGAGTCTGATTGAAACAAATGCCAAATTGCAGAGTACTATAAAATATCTTGAGATACGCATGAACAGCCTTGAGCAGAACGCTCGCAGCAACAACGTCGAAATTCAATGCTTGCCAGAGAAGAAGTCTGAAAATCTTTTCACGGTGTTCAACAACATTTGCAGTATAGTAAAGTGTGACATCAAAACTGAACAGATAAATTGAATAACAAGAATTGCCAAACTCAATCCGAATAATGTTCTTCCTCGTTCGGTGATAGTTGAATTTAATAACACTAGAGTACGAGATAGCTTCTAAGCAGCCACAATCAAATTTAATAAAGCCAACCCGGATAACAAGTTGAACTCTAGTCACCTTGGTTTTAATGGTCTTAAGACTACGGTATACGTAACAGAGTACTTGTCAGCTGCAAATAAAGAATTGCATTCGGCGGCGAGGAAGACTGCAAAAGAAAAAGGGTTTAAATTTGTTTGGGTGAGAGGTGGACGTATCTTTCTAAGAAAAAGTGTAAATTCAGGCTTTATTCTCATTAAAAATTTTGATTTATTGTCAAAACTAGAGTAATTCGCAGTAGCGAATTACTCTAGTTTTTTTTTAAACACAAACATTTTATCGTAAGTTAGCAACTAGGGACTATGACATAATAGTCTTAACAGAGACGTGGTTAAATAGCAGTTTATGGAGCTCCAAACTATTTGATAACCGTTATACAGTATTCAGAAGGAATAGAGAAACGTCAGAGTTTCACGGTGGCAAGGATGGAGGTGGGGTTTTGGTTGCGGTCAAAAAAAGCTTATCGTCTGACTGTATAAATGAATGGAATAGTACATGTGAAGATCTTTGGATTGTGATAAATCTGCCTTTTTCAGTAGTTAAAAAGATCGCACTCTGCGCCGTTTACCTCCCGTCACCAATTCAACGTAGCATGTTAGAACATTTTGTTAATAATTGTAATGCGATTGTTGAGAATTTTGTCGGATATCTGTGTATTATTGGCGACTTTAATATTAGTAATATAGATTGGACGCAGGTTAATCACAACTCAAGCTACTGCACCACCAGTCTTTATCAAACATTAATAGATTTTACTTTTGTTAATAATCTAAAACAAATTAACAGTATAATTAACTCTAGAGATAAAATATTGGATCTAGTTCTTACAGATATTGATAACTGTACTGTGTCTCCTGCTTATGATGTTTTATCCAACATCGATCCACAACATCCACCTATATGCATTTATATTGCATCTGATGAAACTGGAAAACTTACGCCTAATATGAATGTTCTTAAGTATAGTTTTTATAAGGCTGATTACGAGGTAATAAATAAATATCTTTTTAGTTTGGATTGGAACTCAATCTTCTCCCTATGCACTGACGTGAATAGGATGTTAGAAATATTTTATGATGCTATAAATGAAGTCATTAAAAAAATTGTTCTAATTAAAAATGTAAATAGCCCTAAACGTCACCCCCCATGGTTTAATAAAGTGCTGATTGCAAGACTAAAGGAAAAAAATAAAATTCGGCTTAAATATAAATAATACAGTAACCCTTTAGACGAAATTGAACTACAAATTTTAAGTCATATATGCGATAAGTTGGTCAGAGAGTGTTATAATAATTATATTGTTAACATAGAGAAAACGATTAGGTAAAATTCAAAATACTTTTGGTCATTTATCAAAAACAAACGTGGAGGGTCTAGTGCCTATCCCAGGTCTGTGACAGATGGTATTACTATAGCAAATAATGGCCACAGCATTTGTGAATTGTTTGCTGCAACTTTTTCGAGGGTCTATGGTGAAAATCCAAAAGAAGGACCCCATTCTGAATTTGAAAATCTTAGAATCATTGATAATGGGAGTTCATGTTTTTCCAGTCTTACCGTTGATCTCAATGTTATTGTTAAGAAACTCAAAACTTTAGATATTACTAAAGGTACTGGTGCCGATGGATTAGCGCCAATATATATATATATTTATTATATTTCTTAATAACTGTGCTGATAGTTTAGCTTTTCCTTTGTGTAAAATTATAAATAAGTCATTTATTACTGGAGTGTTTCCAGATCTGTGGAAGCTTGCAAAGGTAGTACCAGTGTTTAAATCAGGTGATATTAGTACTGTTTCGAATTACCGGTCAATCTGCTTTCTACATTAGCCAAGCTTCTTGAATCAATCGTTTGTGCTTATATTCAAACCTATTTTCGACAATTTATGACTGACTCTCAGCACGGTTTCGTGAAAAATAGATCAACTTTAACTAATCTTGTAACTTTCGTCGAAGATCTTGTAGATGTCATTGACAATGGAAATCAAGTTGATGTTATCTATACCGATTTTAGCAAGGCATTCGACAAAGTTTTGCGATTCAATTTTGCTAAGAAAATTAAGCTCCTATGGATTCACAGGAAAGATTTGGGATTGGTTTAAGTCTTATTTAAGTAACCATTCCTTCTATGTAGTCTTGGATGGGTTTAAATCTAATACTTACGATATAACATCTGGTGTGCCGCAAGGATCACATCTTGGGCCCATACTTTTTAACATTTTCATTAACGATATAACTGATAGTTTTATCTACTCTATAAACCTTATCTTTATGCAGACGACTTAAAGATTTCTCATAAAATTGTTGATGATTCCGACGTAGTACTATTACAATCTGATTCAAATAGGCTGTCAGACTGGTGTAAAAATAACTCAATGAACCTAAATGTAAAAAAATGTTTCCATATTAAATTTTGTCGAAATAATAACTTTATAAGCTCGCATTATATAATAGATGATTCTATTTTAAGTGAAGTAGATACTGTTTTAGACTTAGGGGTAGTGTTTGACCGCAAATTGACATTTATTCCACATTATGATCATATTGTCAAGAAAGCATCGAAAATGTTAGGATTTATTATAAGAAATGGTAAAATTTTTCGCAGTTATCAAACAAAAAAGAAATTATATAATGCCTTTATTCGTAGCACTCTCGAGTAAATGTAAAAAAATGTTTCCATATTAAATTTTGTCGAAATCATAACTTTATAAGCTCGCATTATATAATAGATGATTCTATTTTAAGTGAAGTAGATACTGTTTTAGACTTAGGGGTAGTGTTTGACCGCAAATTGACATTTATTCAACATTATGATCATATTGTCAAGAAAGCATCGAAAATGTTAGGATTTATTATAAGAAATGGTAAAATTTTTCGCAGTTATCAAACAAAAAAGAAATTATATAATGCCTTTATTCGTAGCACTCTCGAGTATCGTAGCTTAATATGGAGACCACACTATGCTAGCCATTATTTGCGGTTGGAAAGAATACAGAAGAGATTTCTTTGGCACCTGGCATACTCTTCTGGAATGGGACAAAGGGGCTTCTCTTACTCTTACTCCCACAGACTAAAACATTTTAACATGGGCTCTCTTGCAAAACGCAGAGCTATTATCGACCTAACTTTTATTTTCAAAATTATAAGAAGTCAAATAGACTGTCCCCAACTTCTATTTTACTTTAAATTTAGGGTACCCAGGACACTCCCGCGTGCTCCCATTCTTCCACTTGCCCCTCCATTTCGTAGGACTGTGCGTGGTAACAACTCTCCTGTAGTTAGGTTAAGTAAACTTTATAATGGGGTCAGTAGTCGGACAGATATAAATTTTGTTTCCTCGTGCAAGTTTCGCAAGTACTTGTTAGATACAATTTCAAATTAAGTTTTTTTTTGTATCTTTATTATACATAATATCTATATCACTGGTTGTTTTGTTTTAAATGTTTTAATTTTTTGTTTCTTAACATAATATGTAACTTAAGATTTTAATTATGGTTTAGCGGTGTTTACTTGTAAGTAATTGTGCAATTAGTATAAGACTTTATTATACATTTAGATTTAGTATGTTAAATTGTACCAATTGTAGGTAGACCTTTTTTAAATAAATAAAATAAAATAAATAAACGTGCGTAGTATGGCATGCATTACACACCGGCATATCGTGCGCGCCGGCGTCACTTGCCCTTACGCACACAGCACGCATTCCCCACCGGCATTAAGAACGCACCGGCAACGGCACCGGACTGCAGTATCGACCTCAAGTCTGAGCAGGGGGGTGATGTGGGAGCGCTGTCGTCGCGCCACAAGCAAAACACATCGAAGCCTAAATCGCACTAACAAAGTTCCTAAGTTAAAGCAGTATATATAGAATAGCTACGAACTACCACTTGGAGCGTTGGACGCTCCCCGGGCAGAACACCTTGCCCGGCGGGAGATCTCCCCTTTTCCTTCCACCCGCCAAATATGTATACACGCATATTGTATATTGTCTCCATTCCCTAAGTCTTATAGGAATCTGTCACGACTGGGAGTAATCAGGGTCAGGACCAACGGCCATCAAATTAAATTCCACTTGATGCAGATGCTGTCGACGTCTTGTTGTTTATATGATTGGCAACAACTAATGCGGCCAAAAATTGTAACTGATCTTCTATTATTCGATATCGATTCCCTATAACACTGAATAATACCACTAACTAAATTTATAAGTAAGTACTACCCGTAAATTTTTATGCTCGTAGAGCTTGCTACGAAAGAAGCCATACCAAAATCGTATAGTAGATTCATTAGTCTTACTCTCTTCTCATGCACCGTCGATGTTATGAACCAGGACGCTAACATTTGCATTATGTTAGGACTCTATTCAAAACTTGCTCGAATTTTCTATTCACTCGTGTGTAAAAATCATCGTAAATAACGAAACTGCAAACAACTGGGAATAGCTTTTTAGAATATAAATTCAATTTCGTACATAAATTATGTAAAGATTTCAATTTATTTTTTGCAATACATTAACGTAAGAATAATAATTATAATATAATGTAGTATTTTTTCATTCTTTGTAGAGTTACATCAACATAAAATAATGTAGTTATAAATGTGATACTAAAATAAAAATGCGTTGTCGTACTTCCATTCAGGAATACACAAAATTTTATAGCCTGATAAATAAAATTTATACTAAAAATAAACATATAAGAATATACATAATAGTTATGCAGTAATATTTTAAATGAAGTAGTTTATATGAAGGAAAGCTTTTTTTATAGGCTAAGGGCGACAAACGAGCACATAGTCCACCTATTCTCGATTACAAATCAAAATGCAGATGCGTTGTCACCCGTGAGGACTAAGATGGAATACCTCATTGCAGTAAAAAAGGATATCCGGTTATCTACACTCACCATATGAAACAAAACAGCGTTAAGCTGCTATTTTACGCTGGTAACCTGTGATATTGCTGTATGTAGTGTAGTAGCGGTTAAGAATATCCACTACCCCATATCTTCCCGTGGGTGTCGTATAAGGCGACAAAGGGAAACAGGCATGAGATGGGCAGCAGCATCTTCCTGATAACAACAAACTAACGGTCGCCAAGCGTGACAACTACGGCAAATACCCCCTCTATGATGACAGTAACAAAAAACGGCCCCCAGTCCCCGGCGGCCCCGCTATTCCTGACTACGGTGGCGACAATGGTACCGGCGGCGCAGGGGGTGCTAAGAATCTCCGGTGAAGGTTCACTTACCACCTAAGATGACTCGAACTGGTAACATACAACGCACGCACCCTGAGGACTGACGAGAAGATCGTGGAGCTGGAAGAAGAGATAAACAAGTTACGCTGGCATATTATAGGATTATCCGAAGTCCAAAGAGAGGGAGAGGAATAGGTAATTCTCGAATGCGGCAACTTGTTCTATCACCGGGAGGGCGACCATCTGTCCCAAGGAGGTATCGGAATTATCGTCCACAAGTCTCTCGTTAACAACGTTGTAAAGATTGACAGTGTGTCGACGAGGGTTGCGTACGTTATACTCAGAATCACCAAACGGTATTCACTGAAGGTCATACAGGTTTACGCACCAACCTCGTCGCACCCCGATGAGGAGGTGGAGGAAATGTATGAGGATATCTCTAGAGCCATGCATTCCTCCAAAACCCAATATACGGTGTTAGTGGGAGACTTCAATGCAAAACTTAGGCACAAGAGAGAACGGTGAGCTGAAAGTAGTGAATTTTGGAATAGGGCAACGGAACTCAAGGGGCCAGCAGCTGGCCGACTTCAAACTGAAAAAGAGGGACTCTTTATGATGAACTCTTTCTTCCAGAAGCGGCCCCACAGGAAGTGGACCTGGTCGAGCCCCGACGGTTCCACAAAAAATGAGATTGACTTCATTATAACGAACAGACGACAACTGTGCAGTGATGTCTCCGTGATCGCGAGGGTAAAAACAGTTGGAGAGGTCTCGTCGTCTAATGAAGTCAACGCACCGTGCCCCTTGTGCTCTGTTCTAAAGTCCCGAAACCTTTCAGCTCGAGTTACAAAACCGTTTTCAGTGCCTAGAAGACTGCAATGAAGTGGACGATATGAATGACAAGCTCGTGGAAACTGTCCATGCGGTCGGAGCTAAGTTCTGCAAGACCCGCCGCAGAAGAACACAAAAACTCTCCGATCACACTCTCAATCTCATGGCTGTTAGACGGGAGATGAAGCTACATTCTTTAACAGATTTGACAGCATAAAGGAAACTGAACAGACAGATCTACAAAAGCATGCGGCGGGACTTACGCAACTTCAATACAGCTTGTATTGAAGAAGCGATCGACCGGAACCAAGGCTCCAGTCTTTGCCAGATATCTGTCTGCCAGAAAGAGCCAACTGTCAAAGCTGAAGACCGAGTATGGCAGCATCGTTTCCGGGGCACCTGAGATTTTAAGTGAGATTGAGATGTTCTATGGGCAGCTGTACACGTCATCGTTGGAGCTACACGCAAGTGTGAGTAACGATCAAAGAGCGAGTCTAATCCGACACTTTTCCGAAGATATTCCGGACGTTAGTCTGAGCGAGATTAGAATGGCTCTCCAGCACCTTAAAAGCGGCAAGTCCCCGGGCGAGGATGGAATTACAGCGGAGCTTCTGAAAGCGGGTGGAAAACTGGTCCTTCAGAAGCTCTTTAATTCCGTCCTCCATGGTGGCACTACTACGGAGGCGTGGAGCAGAAGTGCGGTGGTCTTGTTCTTCAAGAAAGGTGACAACGCTCTTGAAGAAGTACAGACCGATTTCTCTTCTGAGCCGCGTCTACGTGCTGTTTTCGAGAGTCATTACGAATCGTCTCACGCGCAGACTTGACGACTTCCAGCCTCCCGAACAAGCCGGTTTCCGAAATGGCTTTAGCACCATAGACCACATACATACCCTTTGACAAATTGTACAGAAGTCCGAGGAGTACAATTTGCCACTATGTCTGGCGTATGTGGACTATGAAAAAGCTTTTGATTCCGTCGAAATTTGGGCGGTGCTGCAGTCCCTTCAGCGGTCCCAAGTTGACTGTTGGTATATCGAAGTGCTGAAGTGTTTGTACAGTACAGCTACGACGGCTATGCGAGTACAGAACCAGAGTACGAAACCTATCCAAATGCAGAGAGGTGTAAGATAGGGTGATATTATATCCCCAAACTCTTCACCGCTGCATTGGAAGACGTTTTCAAGCTTCTGGACTGGAAAGGATACGGTATTAACATCAATGGCGAGTACATCACTCACCTTCGATTTGCCGACGATATAGTTCTTATGGCAGAATCGCTGGAGGACCTAAGCACCATGCTTAAGACCTCAATAGTGTCTACCAACGAATAGGTCTTAGGATGAACATGGACAAAACAAAGATCATGTTTAATGTCCATGTCACACCTATGCCGGTAGTTGTTGAGAGCACTAAGCTCAAAGTTGTTGACGAGTATGTTTACCTGGGACAAATAGCCCGACTAGGTAAGTCCAAGTTCGACCGAGAGGTCAATCGACGGATTCAACTCGGCTGGGCAGCGTTCGGGACTCTACGACACATATTCTCGTTAGACATACGCGTGTTGCCAGTGATAACTTACGGATCTGAGACGTGGTCCTTCTTTGCTGGCCGTTTGAGGAAGCTCAAGGTTATGGCTTAAAAAAATTCACTTTAAACTTTTACTTTACACTTTATTGGTACGTCAAAGTCGTAAATAGGACAAAAAAACTTCATTAAAACATTTAACTTCAAAACATAACGCGAGGCTTCTTTCACCAACGTAATAACTCTCACACTATTCGAAGGTTATATGTGAACGATTACAGGGACTTTATACCACTTCTGATGTCAGAGAATTCAACAGAGGATCACAATTTTGATCTCGGAAATATATCAGGGTAGCGATAGTTGTTAAAAATAATAAAAGTGTGAGAGCGGATGTTCAACTTGCTCTATTGCTTACGCAATAATTCATTATCAGTAACAAGACAACGTAACGCACTATACATTCAGTATAGTGAAATTACAGTTCGACCACACCGTAACACGTCTCCGCCACAATCACTCACCAGTGTAACATGAGGTACGTAATTACATCATCATCATCATCATCAATACAGCCCTTCACAAGTCCACTGCTGAACATAGGCCTCCCCCAAAGAATGCCACACAGCACGGTCCTGAGCCACCTGCATCCATCGACTTCCTGCATATCTTACCAGGTCGTCACTCCATCTCGTGGGGGGACGCCCTACACTTCGCCTACCGGTACGAGGCTGCCACTCGAGAACCTTTCTTCCCCATCGGTTGTCGGTTCTTCGAGCTATATGGCCGGCCCACTGCCAGTTCAGCTTACTAGTCCTCAAAACCTGAAAACGAAATTGTACAACCAGTGCGTGTTGCCTGTGATGACTTACGGAACTGAGACGTGGTCCTTCACTGCTGGCCGTATGAGGAAGCTCAAGGTCGCTCAGCGAGCTATGGAGAGGGCTATGCTAGGAGTTTCTCTGCGTGATAAACTTAGGAATGAGGATATCCGCAGTAGAACCAGAGTGACCGTAATTACATGATAACACCAAAATATGTAAACCAACAGCAACACTACTTTTCTCAATGTAACACAGGGCAGTCTCTCAGCACTCGCGCTCCAAGTGATATTTTATAGACGCTGCGACATATATATATATATATATATATATATATATATATATAGTCTGTAGTCTCTTCTTGAGATACCCACGAGACGAAATAGGGTAATGGATTTCCTTATGCTGCTACCAAACGCCAATTTTCTTATTATAATTAAATAAAACGACTCTTATGGTCATAGTCTTCCCTTACATTTTTGATAAAATTAGGAGCAATGTAAATAAAGGTTGCTTTATATTTCTTCGATGTGAGTTAGGAAGAAAGAAAGAAATAAGTTTATTTAGCATACATTATATCAAAGGAAAATAAATCAAGTGAAACAGTTTTTTTTTAATCGAAACCAAACTATTTTTTAAAAAGATAACGTAATATGCACCAAAATGGTCGCCACTCAGCTTTAAGTCACAAATTGAAGATATAAATCAATTCGTAACGCAAATTTTTGGTGGAGGCAGGAGTGTGTGGCAGATGACAAAACAACAGCAAGAGAAAAAAAAACAAAAATATAAAATAAAATAAAATGAACAAATCTGTCAAAATTCCATGTACCAGTAATACATTAATAGTGTAGATATAAGAAAAGTTGGTATGCATACAGAAAAAATAAAGTAAATTGTGTGTGTGTGTGTGTGTGTGTGTGTGTGTGTGTGTGTGTGAATCACACCAATCGGCTATGTGGTCCAAATCCGAATTGATTTTTTTATTGCTACATTCGTGTCACTGGGTCTAAAATACATGTGAAATTGAAGGTCGTCAGCATATATATGATAACTACAGTTTTTTTATGGTGTACAACTATAACTAAACAATACAATATAAAAAGTATAGGCCCCAATATTGATCCTTGAGGTATACCGCTTGAAACTGGAAACGTAGTAGATATCCATTCTGATCCATTGTCTTTATTTATTTTAATAAATTGTGTACGACTAATGACGTAACTTGCAAACCATTTTATTGTTAAATTATCTAATCCGTAATTATCATTTGCTGCATCCGTAATAATGTTTTGATAATAGTAGATTGGTATTGATGGTATCAAAAGCACGGGAAAAGTCAACCAAAACTAACAGAGTACGCGCTCCAACATCTTGTGTGGTCACAATATCATCCCATACATTCATCAGAGTGATTGTAGTGTTACGAGACTTTCTGAATCCGGATTGCTTTTTAAGAAGGATATTATTAGCCTCAAGGTACTTCGTCATCTGTGTACAGACTACTCTTTCTAGAATTTTTGACATAAAGTGCAGGATATTTATAGGACGGAGCTCCTTATAGTCATTTGGATTGGGTTTTTTGGGAATCGGTTTTACTAAAGCTATTTTCCATTGCTTTGGGAATACACCTGTTTCAATACATTTGTTAATTATTCTGGTAATAACTGTTAATGTTCGGGATAAAGTTAACAATATCATGTTCAAAGTAATGCCATCATGACCTTGTGCATTTGTTTTAAAATATTGAGAACAGTTGTTTCATTAACAGTGTTAATCTTATAAGTGTTAGGCCCAAATCTATCAAATTCATAGCTAGTTTAACGTGATATACTAACTTCATTCTTGCCAGGAAGCTCAAGAAAATAATAATTTATATTACGCGTACTTGGACTACATAAATGAGTTAGTAGTTCAATGTCTTTTTTCTTATAATAAGCAACGTATTGTATTATATTTTTCAATAAATAAGGGGGTTTCGTACCGTATTAATATAATTATTAAATAAAATATGCAGTTTTTTCAGTATGAATTTCAATGTTTTTTAATTCTTTGTAATATTGTTTATGAATATCAAGTTTCGTAAATCTGTTTTTAGACAGAAACTCGAACAAGCACCGTCATTTGTTAGCAAGTCGAGTGTTGGAAAAGCATTTCCAAATAAATATTTTACTGTTCTTTTTTTAGAAAACCCAATACGGGATTTTTCGAAGTGATCCTCACAGATTCTATATTGTTGCCTTTTTTATAATCAAAAAGTTTTGAAAGTAGATCTTTTCGTCCGACAACATGTTGCTCTCTTGTCTTCTGAAATTATAATAAAAACATATGTTCATGCGACATAAAATTATAAACATAATTATTCAGTTATGAACATTATAACTATTCAATCACTTATAGGTAATTAAGAACAACTACATTTTCTTTCAATTTTGAGATAAATGTGTGAGGTATCTACCTGATACATTAAAATAATAAATTATAGTTAAGTTACTACTTACCTAGTGGAGTCTTTGAGATAGTTAAAAATGATATATTTTTATATGTTCAATTATTGTTCATACAAACAGTACAGTAAACCATATTTACACTTTTTTATATTTCATTTGATACGAATAATATTTAAAAAAAATATTTGACGCTTATTATTCTTTACCAAACCATAAGTTTGAACACTTGCCGAAGCGGTTTAAAGCAGTTTCTCTATGCGTGACGAGCCACCAGTGCCCACGCACACTCGCGCGTCAAGTTTGTAGTAGTGTACCTATCATAGCACGGTTGTATGAAGCTTTGCTACTGTACGGTACGGTTTCTTTACTCATATGGTTAAAGTGACTACCAAAAAAATAGTATAATGTATTCAGAATATCTGAACAAATTTTGATCATTTTCTGATTGTCAGAAACTTCTTCGCCTTTCCGTAGCTTAAAAGCTCGCACCATGTATCTACGTAATTTTGAATGTTGAAGATTTTTAAAAGTTTCCTTGATTAAATATATATATATGTGTATCTTTAGTAAGTGCTCGCAATTTGTTACATAGATTTCTTAGAAATGGTTTCTACACTCGGTCTTCTGAATCTTGCAGTTTTTATTGGGATTGCTATCTAATGTTTTTTTATAAGTACTTGGATCGCAGTCTGATATTAATCTAGCATAAATTAAACCGTCAGTTTCAAAAGAGCATTTAAACTTGTTCAGTGCTGTTGACTCCATACTGCAAGAACTACGAGAAAAGTTCTTGTAACAATTTTAAAAATGGTTACTCATGTCTCAATAGCATGTAAATATTTTATACAAAAATATTAACAAACAAACAACAACAATTATGAAGAAAACTCTTAAAACGCGTCTAACTCACAAATTAGTGAAACCGGACTTAATTCTTTTTTTAGTTTAAAGCATTTTGTTATTACCGATTCCAAATTGAACTGAAGTTATATAACAAAGAGAATACGAGTATAATCACTACGTTTATTATAGAGCGTACAAAAACGCATATCGTAACGTATTTTTTGTAGTCCTTACCGGTGGGTGTGTAATAGATAGTGACAGTGTGCGAGGAAGAGGTGAATAGAGACGACACCATTATTTTCAAACACATTCTTTAACCGCACGGGTAGTTTACGTTCATTTTCAAAACTTACGTTCATCCTTTAAACTTAAAACCTCCCTAACTCGGTTAATTTGGACCGGAGAAAAAAACTCATAAAATCTTTTTTATGTAAAATTTTATGTAACATTTAAATTTGAATTTTTTTTGTCAATTTTTTACCGTTTACGAGAAATTGCGAAAAAACACTTTTGAAAATTTTTTCAACCCTTGCTGGGTGTTATAGACTCAAGAAGAGTGGAATAGGGTATTGTTCTCCGATAAAGCCAAGAAGTCTGAATTCGTCGTTTGGATTGGCCAGCTCAAAGTCCCAACCCAAATCCCATAGAGGATGTCTGGGACGCTTGAGACGAATGACATCAGTGCAGCTGATGTGATTACCGGGGTGTGGGTACGTATTTTGCAAGAAATCATAAGATGTATACTTGCTAGCATGCCCAGACGGATGCAAGCTGTTATTTCAGCATGTGGAGGTCACACTACAGGGTTGCGTTTAGAATCAAGTCGCCTGAATTTGAGAAGGGGGCTTATCTCAAGCGCCCCCATTCAAGTTTAGCTGCCGGAGCTGCGTCAAATTATTTTCTAAAAATATTCATAAACCACTAATTAATACCTAAAACGGAACTTAGATTACCTACTCTTAATTCTTACATTTGCTAAGTTGACATTGAGAGTAACAGATATACTCGACTAAAGAGAATATAATCACTACGCTTATACTCGACTTTGACTCGACGCGTCATAACCGTCATTCCGTTCATAGAGTACATCGCAATGTAGTGGAAGCCGCAATTATAACTGGATGAGCGCAAGGGGAAACTGTATTTATACTAAGAATTCCCTTGAGGTCGAATGATCTTCCCTTTGAATTCAAACGACTACAGTTTACCCTCAAAGTCTGCTTTGCAATGACCATAAACCATTGAGTTATACGTACTACGTACTAGAGAAGCTATTCCCAAAGAGAATATAATCACGCTATTCCAAACAAAAAATGTGCGCTACTCTATGTCTTCACGCATGCGTAGTTGATATATTATAACCTATTTATTCACTTGAACAACAAATAATTTTACTTACTTTAGCACTGAATTGTTATTTACGTCCAGGTTTAAACTTTTGTTTGAAATCTCGTATTATTAGCGCCACTCCACACTGCATGAATATTGAAGCCACATTAGGTGACACTAAAGTACTCGTAAGGTGTACAGATTGCAGTACAGTTCAGTTGAACACAGTGAATGTTCGGAATGCGAAATCTAGTGCGTGGTACATATATATCGATGCCATATACAAATCACAAGTGCAGACATTAAAATTTGCGGGTATAGACTTGAGAGAAAATTGTTTTTCACACGGGCAATTCTATGTGGCCTGCTCACGCGTAAGCTCGCTCAATAGTCTGATTAATTTGGCATACAGTGATAGATTAGCAAAAAGTGTGGTGTATAAAGAAGTTTTGTAGTTTAATAGCTTTTGCCCGCGACATCCAGTTATAATTGTGGCTTGTACCAGCAGACTCTTTTTCACACATGGGCGCGATATAACCGAACTCCACGCGGACGAAGTCGCGGACAAAAGCTAATTACTGATAAATTTACAAAATCCTGAGTTCAAGACTACCTAAAATTATCCAACAATTTAATAGTAACATTAAAATTGGGTCCGTGCTTATGTGCCTGTTTTGTTTTCTTTGCAAAAGAGTTTATTTTAGTTTATGAGACAACTCTTATAACTTTAGATCATATTATATAGCATCTAAGGCTCGTAACCAGTGACTGGCTATCTAAACGAATAATGCAGTATATAACAGTTTTAATAATTTCAACAAAACCATTATCAGTTTTTTGGAAAAAGAACACCTTAGAGTTGCTTAGTAAATGATTAAACATGCTTTCTACGTTTCCAAACTAGCGATAGAATACAATGTGTATGTTAGATCAAAAAAAACCTGCCAAGTGCGAGTCTAAATCGCGCATGTAGGGTTCTGTACCATCGTGAAACACGTTTCTGGAAGGGGAGACCCGTTTAATTGTTAGTTAATTTTTATTTTTATTAATAGTTGTTATAGCAGCAACAGAAATACACATTCTGTGAAAATTTCAACTGTCTACCTATTATGGATCATGAGATACAGCCCGCTGACAGACAGATGGATGGACAGCGGAGGTTTAGTAATAGGGTCCCGTTAATTACCCCTTGGGTACGGAACCCTTAAAAGATTAAACTAAATTAAATACTTTGACATTAACCTCACCGCATAATTAAATGAATTTAATGTGGATTGAAGAAATAAGTAATTAAATATTAATAAAACTCAGGACTATATTTAAAAATACAAGAAAGGAAATGCCTTTAATTTCGTTGGTAGTCTTGTTGTTTTGAAAGGGTTAAGTTTCATTTATCTTGCGTTGATTGCAAAGTTGTTAAAAACAAAGCTTACGAGCGTCAGTTTTATTTCCGCGCCTGTAGCTTGCAGATACGATGAAACTTTCATCGGAATCTTTCTCTACTGAGACTGATGAAACAAATTGTGGATTTATGCCATGGCCACAAGGCCACTGTAAGATGGTAGGGAGCAGCGCCCTCTCGCGGGAGCTCCGATCGGCTTTAGGGGGGTTGACGACGACTTACCCGGCGGATCCCACCTCCCACTGGGCACGGCTTGTAAATCGTCAACGGTGCCCTCCGCGTTCTCAATCTGCCGGCACTGCTCCTCCAAGAATCACAGCAAATCACTAAAGGATGGAATATAGGAGGCGCCGTCCCCGCCATACCTCTCCTCAAAATGTATCCTAAGATCGAGAGGCAGGTGGGACAGCACGATGTGGATCAACAAGAAGGACCATTCATCCACCGGTAAATCCAGCCGTCTCAATGCATTACAGGCCACCAAGACTGAATTCACGATGTCCGGGCGTATTCTGGCCCGGTCCCAAAGCAGTGGGAGGCTTAGAAGCTGCCTGACGTATTCGTCCGCAATTCACCGGACGTTGGCGTATCTTCCGGCGAGGAGGTTCCGAGCAGTCTGGTAGGCGTCGTCCGACAATCTCAAATGGCCGACGACGCCCAGGGCCTTCCCCTCCAGTGAAGCTAGGAGGTACGCCATCTTCTGGCTTGGTGTGAAGTCCCCCCGGGCGTCCACTAGGCTATCAAAAAGCCCTACAAAGGTTATCCAGTCGGAGAGGACCCCGGAGAACCTTGGCAGGTCCAGAGTTGGGAGTCATCCCAACAGCTCTTGGCTGAGTAGGTCGCTTCCGAGGGGACTCGGGCAGGCCCCTTAGCCTAGCTATACGTGCTGCATTAGCATACTTGGCTCCGTCCTCGATCAAATCGTCCGTGAGCGAAAAGAACTGCTCCGCGAGGCAAGAGTCCAGGACTCCCTTTTCCGCATCCGAGGCCTCGAGCTCTGCGTAAGCCTCCTCCACTACGGCCCCCCGGGCCGCGATCTGCTCGAGCCGCTTCTCCAAACTATAGACCCTATCCGGTCGACCTATCAAAGCATGGGCGCTAGCGGCTCAGTGCAGGTCCGCCTTCGGGCGACGAATGGTAGCATGTGCAATGGCATCACTACTAAATACAAATTACTACGCGGCACAAATCAAATTAACAAATAACAAATACAATTACTTTCAAATTAAGTTAAATACAAGTTACACTAATACAATTACTATTTATTAAATTAAACTACACTACAAATAAAGGTACACACTACAGTCGATCAGCAAAATGCCTCGCTCAGAAAACCGACCCTTCGACAATTAATCTACTATAATTATACGACAACGATAATTATCCGATTACGTGATAACCTTACCTACCTACTCAAAATACCTGACGCGTACCTAGCCCTAACAAACTCCTGCTTGTGCAACCTAACGGGCGTGGTACCTAAATCTACCCACCTATCCGCTAACAAACAAAGGAAGCAAACAACAAAAGAAAATATTTTTATTATTACGAATTACGGCCGGGCGTAATTGTAGAAACAATCAACCACGCTCTGCTACCAAAATGTATACGCCCTGAGCTGCCCCAACAAAGGTAGACTGGACTAGGGCCCAACAGTAGTCCAATCGACGGGCAGCAGAGGACGGGGCCCAACGGCCTATGGAGACTTAATTCTACACAATAGATATAAGGCTAGGTAAATAAATAGTACGTTCCTGGTTTCGAAGCTAAGACTGGCCACAAGGCTCGGTCAGGCGGTAGGTGTAGTGTATGTAAGTGGTGTTTAGTGATGTGTAAAATTTGAAACCTGACGTAACCCTTTTAAGCGGCAGCAGCCCTGACCCGGAGTCACCGCCACACGGTGTGGTATCCTCTAGCGGCGTCACCTCGATGTCAATCAAAGTCTAGCGTCCCTTAGCACAAATCTATAATCTAATACGAACACTGTTTCTCGCAGTTCACAAAATTTTGCGTTTTTAACCGACACAGGAAAATATCTCCGAGTTACATCAAATGCAACAAAGCAACTCGTCGACGCAACATAACATTGTCAAGCACTTCAACCGGCAATCACTATACAATTTACGTAAATTACTTGCCAACGAGTTTAGGTTAATCACTCAAAATATTACTGCTTCGTTATCGCGTGAATGCAATAAAGATAACCAAAACTTTAAGCGAAAACTCCAATAGTAAATTATACGCGCACAAAGACTCAAATTCTAGACCACAAAGCCAAAAACTGGTCGCGCGAAATCGATGCAGCGACCAAAATACGCTAATCGGCCGTGCCGCTGCTGTCAAGCTACTGTGGTAGCCCGCCGGCCGGAATCACGGGGCCGGCTTACGGCCGACCGTAAGGGCGACCCCTCACTAGATGGAGTGACGACCTGGTAAGATATGCAGGAAGTCGATGGATGCAGGTGGCTCAGGACCGTGCTTTGTGGCATTCCTTGGGGGAGGCCTATGTTCAGCAGTGGACTTGTGAAGCTGTAATCGTGATGATGATGATATTAATAGTTTAAATAATTATACAAATAATTTAACATGTTTCTAATGCTTTTAAAGTGTCCAACAAGATGCTGTTTTTGAATGTATTACAAGCATTGTATTATTTAAATATAAACTACCTCCAGACATAGTCACTGATTTAAGCTTTACCTTAATTGTTATTGTCAGGCATCTGAATTAGTGATAGCATAGATTTCTAGTCTATACTTATGCTCGGCATGATATTTATAGGTGGAATTAAAATTGTTCATAAACATTTAATTAGAAAGCCTGAAAAACTTCCTATAAAACTTCGTGAAGAAACACAAGTAATTAGAAAGCTTGCTGATAAATATGATAAAGTAAAGTTAAGGCACATTATCTTACCTTATTTCATTCTACGTTGTCGCAGTATCTATTATTAGGTTAACAAATTCACCAAATATTAAGAAGATATCAGCTTCCCCAAACAATTTTCGCCAACCTACGTTTTCAAAGGCTTTACAAAAAGAAATCCGCATTCATGTAAGTTTATGAAGATGTATAAGTGAAAACTGATACAATTTTATGAATATTTAGGAAACCGTCATATTAATGTTATTAATTGTACAGCATATTATATTGCAAATTTATATTTTTAAATAGTCTTTTTCATTTTATATAGGACGGTGGTCTTTTTCCAAATTATTAGTAAAAGTGTACATGACTTTCAATAAGTATTCTTGTAGTGTATCCTACTAATCCTACTATTCTACTTTAAATATGAAAGTTTGTTAGGATGTTTGAATGTTTACGGTTCAGTCGGACAACAAAACTAAACAGTAGGTAAAAATAAACTACTGAACGGATTTTCTTAAATGTGTGTTGATTTGTTTAACATCCATCGTCATCAAACGTATATCTGTATCATGACGAGTATTTTATTCAGTTCATATTAAGCCTTTAAATCATTGAATTTGGCAAATCAAGGATTTTTTGTTTAGCTGACATCATTAATTGAAAATAAGCTGCGCAAGAATATCGCGGCAATCCATGATTTATGCGTTCTTTACTCATAATATCTCGATTATTATAAATCAAGCATAACTGTTTAAAAATAATCAAAGGTTCGTTTGAATTTCCTTTTCAGAAACAAAATATCTCATTTTCCTAAATAAATTTCATCTTGCCCTATGATGCGTTCATTATAATATAATCATAGAACTATGTAGCTATAAAGGCTATATACTAATAATAATAATAATAATTCATTTATTCCAGACCAATTATCCATATTTGTTAAAAATTATAATCTAAATACCTATAACATTAAAGAAAATTAAAATTAATAAATATAAAACATTAAATAAAATTACATTTAAAATTAAAATTATAATTAAAATACTACTCTAGGTCTTGGCGTGTCTAACAGTATGCAGATTTTTCCAATGCCCTAACATTGGTGAATCCCATCTGTCCGCTAGTACACTGAGAATCATGTTGGTGCTCGTCCGCATGCGATTCAGCATGGAGGCACATCTTTTGCGCATTATGACTTCAAACCCATCAACATGAGCCTCTGCAAACATGGCAGAGGCGCTACAATACCGAGGCAACCCCATTATAATTCTCAACGCATTATTGTATTGGATATAACGTCGACATAATATATAGAACGAATACCCACAATTTTATCAGGGGAAAGCAATGGGGAGAGTGATCTCATACCTACCATTAAATTTAAAACAATATTATTACCACTAAAAGGAGTGTAAGTATTGCAATAGAGCGTTCTGCAACATTTAGTTAAAACAATTTCCGTAAAAAAATTCGTAGTGTGAGCCATGAGTAAAAGGATTGAATAAAATTATTACATTTTATTCATTATTTAGATATTTCGAGAATTTTAACGTCGACATTTCTTATCAGAACTGACTTGAATTATTTAAAAAAAATTGGGGAATGTTAAAAAAATCAAGCTTCGCAATTTTGCTTTTATGCTGGTCAGTAACTTTGTTACTTTGGTCCTTACTTCTTTCGTAACTGCTTTACCTTTTAAAAATCATCAACTGGCATGCACTACTTGACATGGCTTATCTATAATCATTATACTGGCCAAGCGAGTTGGTAAGCGTAGAATCTATGCCCTCGCGTCTATCCAGTATTAGGTCCATTGGGTTGAGGGGTGTATATTTTGAAGAGAAAGCATTTGATAAGCAAGCAAAGATCTTGTTACTCCCATCCCATCACACTTTTACAGTTACATATTTCTGACGTTATAAGATTGAATTTCATTGACACAAACAATAATTTAAAATAGTATGTAGCCGAAACGTTGTCAACCGTTTTCGATAACATCACATGTTCAATATACGAATATGCGACGCATCATGTAAATGTGATAATAATTATTACATATTTTTGCAGTTTTTATATTAGGTACAGTCATAATTACACAGAAACAGAATCCTTGGTAACTCCCATTATTTAAAATTATTTCAATGTTAAACTAAAAGACGAGAATCTGATGATAAGTCATATAGGTCTTTCCTAGTAATAATACCAGGCTCTCACAAATTAATAATAAAGTTCTAATAGAGATACTTTAATTCAAAATTTCAATCATATTTCTTCAGGAATAAAAACTGTCAGTGCGGTATCGTTATACCTGCTAGGTGCCCCGTTGTTTCTCTGATAGTATTAAACCTCATTTAAAAACAAAATTTGATCACTTTCTAAACAACGTTGTATATCAGCCTCACCTCCCCAACATTGCTTTTACTATTTTAAAATTTGTTTTCGAGCGGATTAAGCACGTAAATCTAAGTACAACTTAGATTTACGTACATAATCCGCTCGAATCCAATGTGGAAATGTCCTCATTTTTTAAAGACATTGTCTTAAAACAGCTATAGAAAAAAATCTAAATTTAACTTTAAATACAACAACCTGGACTCAAGCTATTTAACCTATAAAATTTGATAGTATTGCTGTAAGAAATCTTTCTAGCGGTGCATTGCCTGCTTTCCTTACTTCCGTGCATAGGATTAGTGTCTTATGTACCACGCTTGGTCCTGGCGAAAACTTTGCACTGTAAAGTAACCAGCAATAACAGTGAGATATTGAGTTAGTACGGAGTGTGCAGAAGTATTTGTTTCATAATTTCAATTGTGACCAAGATCAGGTCCGCCTTCTAGCTGTTTCGACTAAGGAATCTATTCACTGGTTATCACCAAGTAATCTCGGCACATTACTTAATAGAATAAGCTTGAGCATTGTCATTAAAATCTGAATACGACGAGTTTGGGCTCCTCGGACTTTCAAGTAACAAAAGTGCTGGTAGGTTTTCCCGTCACGGCTGAACGATGCCATCCGAAGAGCTTACGTCTATATAAATGTTCCCTCATTTTTTGAGCTTTGTGGAATATTTAGAGACGAAAGCAAGAAACCTGATGGTATATGGATGCTTCTTGAGTAGACATTTTTTGGCAGCCCATCTCAGGTGTTTCGTTTAAAGCCGGAGCGGCATCAGAGGCAGCTGATCTAATTAAGTGGCGTAAATGTAAGTATCTCTGTGTGATCACTACATATTTGTGCCATTTGCTGAATAAACTATCGGTTCATGGGGTGTACATGCGGTGAAGTTCTTATAGGAAATGTATTAGCGACTTGCCGTGGCTGCTGGTGATAAGTAGACTGGTTCTTTTCTCGCTGAAAGGGTAAGTATTCAGCGAGGAAACGTAGCCACAGGTAACACGAGGAGTAGGAGTGAATATTTAAGTTTATATTTTTAGTTTTTTTTAAAATTGTAGTTTTGTACTAGGCGAAAAACATAGCATTACCGAAGATATTAGGCAAAGTACAAATACTTTATATAAATCTACGCGGCAAAGGCCGCACCTTAACCTACGTTCGCCGATATAAATTATTGCTACATAACTAGTCTGCACCAACTGTAAACCAGCTAAATCCAGATAAATTAAATTAAAAATTAGTCTGGTTACCGGATAGTCATCCGGCATCAGTCACTTACATTTTATACATAAAGCAACGTCATAATATTATATAATAAATTGTAGACGCGCTATTAGAGTGACAAAATTGAAAACCCGAAATGCAAAAGAAAAAAGCAGTGTTATGTTAAACTTTTTAAAGTTTTCTACTACTTAAAACCGCAATATTATTTGTTAACCCAAGAGTGGATGCTAGACAACCTTCTTATGCCTTGTTCATGGATATGTCAAAGGCCTTTGACTTTGTGGATCATGCAAAACTTTTAAATAAACTTGATATATACGGTGTAAGGGGCAATACTCTCGATTTATTAAATTCGTACCTCAGTGAAAGAACTCAAATCACGGAAATAAGCAAAATTTGTTCCAAACATAACAATGAAATACATTATAGATCCAGTCCTAGAAGAGTTAAATTTGGTGTCCCACAAGGAAGTGTTCTGGGGCCACTACTTTTTATTATTTATATAAATGACCTACCTAAATCTACTAAGAATCGGATGATATTGTTTGCAGATGACTGTACAGTTATTTATAATAATGAAAACGCCATAAATAGTAGCATAAAGTCAATAATTGAGTGGCTACAAAACAATAATTTAATAATGAATATAGATAAAACTAAGATAATGCAATTCAAACAAAAAACTAAATATAGTTTTAATACACAAATTAAATATAATGACAAAGAAGTCCAAATAACAACAACTACAAGGTTTCTTGGCGTTCACATTGATGAAAATCTGAAATGGCAAAGGCATATAGAATTCGTATGCAAAAAAGTGACACAGTCGTCTTATAACCTATATATGCTAGCAAAAAAAGTCAGTCTCCCCACATTACTTGTGGCTTATCATGGTTATGTTGCGTCCAGGCTTAGATATGGAATAATATTTTGGGGAAACGCCACTAACTGGGATAAAGTATTTAAATCTCAAAAAATGTGTATACGTGCTATGTGTGGTTTAAAAAGAACTGATAGCTGTAAAGATTATTTTATGAAATTAAAACTACTTACCGTACCATCACTATACATATTTGAAATAGCTTTATTTATCAGGCAATATCCATCACTATTTAAATTAGATATTTCGAGATTTCGCAATAGAAGCAAATTATATAATAACCTTGGTAGAACATATAAAACTACCTTGTATGGAAAAAGTGTGTTTGCTATGGCTCCAAAGATATACAATAAGATTCCGAATAACATCAAAGAGTGTAACGATATACAGATTTTCAAAGATAAATTGTTCCACTTTCTAATTGAGCATTCATTTTATTCGATCGATGAATTTTTTGCCGAGTGTCAGAGATAATAAAAGTCTAACGGATACTACATAATTTTATCAAAATTAAAGTTATACATAAAATAAAAATATTTTTATAATTTAAATGAATGTTTTGATACAAATATTATTTAATTTGATTTTCTATATTTTATTATATTTAATTTTCTTTTTCTATTATTGTAATTATAATTATTATTATCATTGTTCTTTCTTTGACATGACAATGTGATTGTTAATTTAATTAATTTATTGATGTAATCTAATAATATAATTTAATATTTTATAATTGCTACGCCCAAACCGGGTTTCAAATGCGGACTATTTTTTAAAAACACATCTATTGTTACCATTTGATTGCAATAAAGATTATGAATTATGAATTATGAATTAAAATGCTGCTTTTAAGAAAACACAAGACAAGAAATTGTTTTCTAGGAGCCACCAATGTCACCCGCTAAAATAATATAGCGTCGAGTAATACACATGAGACACTGTTTTCACTTTGTTTTCAATTCCTTTAGTTTATTTCCACGAATACTCCTAGGGATATTTCTCAGAATATAACAAAATAAATAAAAATTACTTTGAATACTTTTAAATATAGACATGTGAATATGTTTAACAATTTTATTAATATATTAAAATTTGATTTTAGTATGTTTAACTTTTATTAAGGTTTTATATACTATTTAACGAGTCTATAAATAAATTGTATTGACAGAAATAAACATTCAATGTTTATAACAGACGTACCGAAAAACAAACAACGAACCGACAGCCGATGGGAAAGAAAGGTTCTCGAATGGCAGCTTCGTATCGGTAAGCCAAATGTATGAGATAACCTGGTAAGAGATGCAGAAAGTCGATAAATGTTGGTGGCTCAGGACCGTGTTTTGTGGCATTCCTTGGGGAGGCCTATGTTCAGCAGTGGACTTGTAAAGGGCTGTGATAGTGATGACGACGTGCCTCTGTAATATTTCACGCACCTTTCCTAACTCTTTTTCTGTTTATAAAATATTGCTATCATCATTATTATACTCAATACTATGCTTCCCCCAAAGACTTTCTTCCACATTGTTTATTTGTTTCTTGAGGTTTTTGGCTGGCCCATTGCCACTTTAGCATATTGTTCCGCTATGTCGGTGACTCTGGTTGTATTTTACGTAAAGTTAGTTTTATAATACAAAGTTATATAAAATGCAACGCAATAAAATCCGCAAAATTATTTCTGTTTCTTGGCAAGATTGCATCCAATTCTGATATCGACAATTTGTTAGAAATATCAATTTGATGTATACTTATATTGTTTCTTAGCTTTAAATAAACTTATATGATATTATTATCGCCATCTTGTCCTACATAGGTTTTTCCTTATCAGCATGGAATTGGGTTTCCTCCTATCTTCGTGGCCGCCAGCAGGCGGTCCGTGTCGACAGTATGGTGTCCGATTGGTATGACTTAACCACTGGTGTTCCGCAAGGTGGAATTCTGTCTCCATTACTATTCTCTATATTTATTAGCATTGTGGCCGGTGGAAGGAAAAGGGGAGATCTCCCGCCGGGCAAGGTGTTCTGCTCGGGGAGCGGCCAACGCTCCTAGTGGTAGTTCGGAACTATTCTATATATACTGCTTTAATTTCGGAACTTTGTTAGCGTGATTTAGGCTTCGATGTATTTCGCTTGTGGCGCGACGACAGCGCTGCCACATCACCCCCCTGCTCAGACCGCAGGTCGATAGTGCAGTCCGATTGCCAGTGTGTCCTAAATGCCGCTGGGGAATACATGCTGTGTGCGTAAAGGCAAGTGACGCCTTTGCGAACGTTACGCCGGTGTGTAATGCATGCCATACTACGCACTTGCAAGTGATGCCGGTGAGAACGATGAGCTGTAGCAAGTTTTAGGGATTACCTTGTAGTCAGCGGTAAGTCGAGAAGAAGGCAAGTAATCTGCGAGAGTGCCGTGAAGCAGAGGCGAGCAGTAAGGCTCAGAGCCGTGCCGAACACTGTAGCGCAGAGAGTAGCTTGAAGGGACAGGAAGCATTATTATTCCAGTTCTGCGATGAACCTTTGTAAAGCAATATGGTTTGCAAAATGTGAAGACTGCGGACAATTTCTGCTCGGAAGCGAATGAATGGGGTACTTGAGGACGATGACGACGGTTTTGAAGTTGTAGTTTCCGAAGGTTGTTGGTTGCGTGTTCAGATCACGTCGGGGTCACCAGTGTGGCCGGTGGAAGGAAAAGGGGAGATCTCCCGCCGGGCATGGTGTGCTGCCCGGGGAGCGGCCAACGCTCCTAGTGGTAGTTCAGAGCTATTCTATATATACTGCTTTAATTTCGGAACTTTGTTAGCGCGATTTAGGCTTCGATGTGTTTTGCTTTAGGCGCGACGACAACGCCGCCAGAGTATGATTACTTGTAAATTTCGTGCCTCTTGCCATATCTATGCCGACGACTTGCAACTGTATGATCATGCCGATGCTACTAACATAAATAATGCTGTAACCGTGATGAACTCCGATCTTAATTGGTCAAGTAGGTACGGGGTTACTGTTAATCTCAGCAAATGTCAAGCTATAGTCTTAGGTAGCGCACATCAATTAGGTAAACTTAATCGTACATCATTAGATCCTCCACTGATTTATAATAGCGAGGTAATTCCGTACAGCTCTCATGTTAGGGACTTAGGATTAACCTTGGATTGTTCTCTTACTTGGCGCAGTCATTTTTGTTCTTTGATAGAATGATGATGGAATAACTTAAAAATTTTTTTTTTTTTAAATTAACAAAATTTTGAGTTGTGTATCGCTAGCAACGCAAAGTCGGGAATTTGTATTTGGAAAAATCCAAAATTAGGGGCTTTTTAGGTGCTAATTAGGTGCCAAGTTTAAAAATTAGGTGCTCTAAAATTTTCACCGCAACGAACTGTTGAAATTTGCGTTGCTAGCAAAACGTCTCGCTAGCAACGCAATGAAGTTATTAGATATACGATAAATATTAATAGCAAGGAATTAAGTGCTAATTAGGTGCTGCAAGTATACGCAATAACAAGGCGCCCCTAATAAAAATAAAATCATTATTCAGAACATAGCAGACGCAAAATTCAGATTTCCTGAAAATCAAAATACAATCAAAATTGCTTTCAGAAAAAGTCCAAATTAGGGGCTTTTTAGGTGCTAATTAAGTACAAAGTTTAAAAATTAGTTGCTCCAAAATTTTCACCGCAACGAACCATTGAAATTTGCGTTGCTGGCAAAACGTATTGCTGGCAACGCATTGAAGTTATTAGATATACGATAAATATTAATAGCAAGGAATTAAGTGCTAATTAGGTGCTGCAAGTATATGCAATGACAAGGCGCCCTATAAAGTCGTTATTCCAAACAAAGCAGATGCAAAATTCAGATTTTCTGAAAATCAAAAAATAATCAAAAATGCTTTCAGAAAAAGTCCAAATTAGGGGCTTTTTAGGTGCTAATTAAGTACAAAGTTTAAAAATTAGTTGCTCCAAAATTTTCACCGCAACGAACCATTGAAATTTGCGTTGCTGGCAAAACGTATCGCTGGCAACGCAATGAAGTTATTAGATATACGATAAATATTAATAGCAAGGAATTAAGTGCTAATTAGGTGCTGCAAGTATAGGCAATGACAAGGCGCCCCAGATAAAAATAAAATCGTTATTCAGAAAATTATTCAGTAAACCAAATGCAAAAATCAGGTCTTTGTGTTTGTGCCATCTAGCGTCTATCGTACTTACCACCTTGATAGTCCATCGATTTTGATTCGATAAAATGACTAGAACTATAGAACGTTGTAGATGGCGCTATTTATTACAAAGCAATTTACTGGAAAGAAAATATCCTTTCGATTTAGTACACTAAAGGTTAGGCTTCACCTGTCTAAAAATAAGAATAGTAACATTTATATAGTTGAAAATTATTTTAAATAATATTATAGATTATATTAAATCTGAAAAACATAAAATGCCCTTCATACCTTATAGTAATTGTGGTTTTGAATCCGATAATTTCCAGAATATTAACGTCATTTACATGCGACCTCAATAATCTTTCAGCACCTAATTAGCATTTAATTTTTAGGTACTGACAAATAACAAAAAATACCGTTCATACATTATAGTAAGGTAATGGTGGTCGTGGACCCCATAATTCCCAGAATAATATCTTAATCTGTATCGGGTTTCGATAATCGCTCAGCACTTAATCAACACTTAATTCCTTGCTATTAATGTTTATCGTATATCTAGTATATCTTGCTAGCGATACGTTTTGCCAGCAACGCAAATTTCAATCGATCGTTACGGTGAAAATTTTAGAGCACCTAATTTTTAAACTTGGTACTTAATTAGCACCTAAAAAGCCCTTATTTTGGGCTTTTTCTAAAAGCATTTTTGATTATTTTCTGATTTACAGAAAATCTGAATTTTGCATCTGCTTTGTTTGGAATAACGACTTTATAGGGCGCCTTGTCATTGCGTATACTTGCAGCACCTAATTAGCACTTAATTCCTTGCTATTAATATTTATCGTATATCTAATAACTTCATTGCGTTGCCAGCGATACGTTTTGTCAGCAACGCAAATTTCAATGGTTCGTTGCGGTGAAAATTTTGGAGCAACTAATTTTTAAACTTTGTACTTAATTAGCACCTAAAAAGCCCCTAATTTGGACTTTTTCTGAAAGCAATTTTGATTGTATTTTGATTTTCAGGAAATCTGAATTTTGCGTCTGCTATGTTCTGAATAATGACTTTATTTTTTATTAGGGGCGCCTTGTTATTGCGTATACTTGCAGCACCTAATTAGCACTTAATTCCTTGCTATTAATATTTATCGTATATCTAATAACTTCAATGCGTTGCCAGCAATACGTTTTGCCAGCAACGCAAATTTCAATGGTTCGTTGCGGCAAAAATTTTGGAGCAACTAATTTTTAAACTTGGTACTTAATTAGCACCTAAAAAGCCCCTAATTTGGACTTTTTCTGAAAGCAATTTTGATTATTTTTTGATTTTCAGGAAATCTGAATTTTGCATCTGCTATGTTCTGAATAATGACTTTATTTTTATTAGGAGCGCCTTGTTATTGCGTATACTTGCAGCACCTAATTAGCACTTAATTCCTTGCTATTAATATTTATCGTATATCTAATAATTTCATTGCGTTGCTAGCGAGACGTTTTGCTAGCAACGCAAATTTCAACAGTTCGTTGCGGTGAAAATTTTAGAGCACCTAATTTTTAAACTTGGCACCTAATTAGCACCTAAAAAGCCCCTAATTTTGGATTTTTCCAAATACAAATTCCCGACTTTGCGTTGCTAGCGATACACAACTAAAATTTTAGTTATAAAAACAAAACATATTGAACACTAGCCTAATCAAAAATTAAATTGACAATCGTATTTAAATGAGATCAAAACGTAGCAATACTGTAAAATTAAATATTTAACAGAATCTAATCACCTGTCACAGAAGGTTTTAAGTTCTAAGTTTGTAATATCTCTGGGGTTGGCAGCATAACAATCCCCAAGTAGCAATGCAATTATTACTTATTTTACGTGACCAGACACATTAATAATATTGATCTTTCCCAAGGATCTTTCAAAAATTTTAGTTATAGAACGTTTGATAAATTTCGTCGTTTGCTAAATGCATTTTAACTGTTCATAATATTACTCCTATGATATTTTTAGATGATTTAAATAAATAACATTTATTGTTACTAATAATGTGCTGTCACAGTAGGTACAAAGGGTTTGGAAAGGAGTATTAAAAAAGAGATTTTTTTTGATATATTTTTCTTTTTCTGTGCAAATCCAAACCAATAGTATTAATTTACAAACCTTTATAATCTAAGTGCATTTTTGTTGCAAACATTTTCATAGTTCTAAAGAGAGAGGTTGGGTCTTCTCAAGGAAAGTTAAAGAAATTAAAAGGGAACTAAATTGGATTGGTGTGACAAGAGAGAATGATTTTATGTATAAAATATATGAAATCAAGTGCAATACCTGGATATTATAAGGGCTTTTTAAATGAAAGTTAATTGTTACGCAATAACAAGTTAGGATTACTCTTTTTTTATTAAAAAAAAATAACGTAACCACACTAGGATTTTATCCTGTATTGTGGGGGCAGTAAACAAACACAAATTGCACAAGGACAAACATCCAGACCTGGAACAGTTATTTGTAGGCCATACAAATACTTGTTACGTGCGGGATTCGAACCCGCGGCCCTTAGCGCTGCAACTCAATTGCTAAGCCACTGCGCCACGGAGCCGTCAAACCGGACGGACCGGACGAGTTAATTATAACGGGAAACAATTAATATCTTGTCAGTAGATAGATAAGTTTGCAGACGACCAGACTTTATTAGTATCTATTTATTAAGTTCTACTAACATCGTCAACGGTATTTATTTGAGATTGGCGACCAGCCCCGGTTTCGCCTGAGTAGTATCTTTTGTGGATTCATAATCGAGATATTTTCATCGCTTTCCAAATCGCTATTCATGTCTTAACGGTGTGTAAATAACCACTGAGCTCGATAAAAGGCAGTTACTTTGATATATCAGAGAAACACTTAAATTTTAGCTTATCCCATAGTCAATATCTAATACTATTTTTACTTAAAAGAAAAATATAAGCGATGTCAAAGTATACTACTAGTTCAAGAACGATAAACTACTTCCAAAATTAAATAGTCTTAAATCTAGGATTACGAATTTACGACTCATGGTCCACATTTCACGTTTAACTTGTTTCGTTGGGAATATTAATGAACCTAGGAAAGATAGAAATAACTAGTATGTATTTATTTATCGTGCGCATGCTCTTTCTTGACATGCTTTATTCGAAATGTTATTACATCGCCGAACATTTGGCAAATCAAGATTTAATATTGCGACTAACAATACGAAAGCTAGAAATAACTAGCAAATAGTTATTGAACATGTTAGTGATATTATAAGTAAGAGATAATATGTAATATATTATTAACTAGCTTTTTACCAGCGACTTCGCTCGCGTTGGCATCAATTTAGAAATATCTTAAATACTACTCCAATTAAAGTTAAAATTTCATAAATGTTAAGAACGGGATAGAAATATAGGGACGATCATCTTTTTGATTACAACTCAAAATAATAAAAAGATGCAGTTGGCAACCCGCCTGCCAAGCGTGGTAACAACGGCTAATATCCAACTTATTTCGTAATCTATGGTGGGAATTGAAATGACGAACGGGAGTAGAAATTTATTAGTAATGTAGAGGCGGCGAAATAGAAACCAATATCCCATTCGTCACGTAGATTTCGTAAGAGGAAAGACAGAAGGAAAGGACAGAAAAAATAAACATGTGTTTAAAATTTGCTGTCTTATAGTAGTTGATATTTATAGTACTTTTTCGCAAGAGCCTTTTCATTTACTCATGTCAACTATGAATCCGGGACTATTACAAAAATCTCAATAGGTAGGTATGTCAGAAAATATGAGAGCTATCTTAATATATGACAAACTATTTTATAAGTCTCATTGAAAGTAAAAAAGTAAAGAAGCAACTTACATATATCTTACTTGCAAAATAGTGGTTTCACATGTCCACAATTTTTTCTAGCTACTTAGACATCAAGTTTTCGCCGCCAAGTTATTCTTTACTACTTCACTGAGCACGTGGATAACAAACAAATAAAATTTCATCACCAGTTTCATTAGACCTCGCGGGAGTCGAATACTTTTGTTCCTATGCTTTGAAATCATACTAGTCATAGAGAAGAGAGAATCTTTATGATGAACTCCTTCTTCCAGAAGTCCACAGGAAGTGGACCTGGTCGAGCCTTGACGGTTCGACAAAAATGAGATTAACTTCATTATGACGACCAGACGACAACTGTTCAGTGATGTCTCAGTAATCGCGAGGGTGAAAACCGGCAACGATCAGCGAATGGTCAGAGGCACACTGAACCTAAACATTAAGTTGGGGAGGTCACGTCTACTGAAGTCAACGCTTCCTCCCCCTCCTGCTCTTATCCAAAGTCCCGAAACCTTTCAGCTCGAGTTACAAAATCGGTTTCAGTGCCTAGAAGATTACAATGCAGTGGACAATATAAACGACAAGCTCTTGGACACTGTACATGCGGTTGGAGTAAAGTTTTGCAAGGCCACAAAAAAAGAACAGAAAAACTCTCCGATCACACTCTTAATCTCATGGGTGTTAGACGGGAAATGAAGTTGCAGTCTTCAGTAGATTTGATAGCATACAGGCAACTATATAGACAGATCTTCAAACACTTGCGGCGGGACTTACGCAACTTTAATACTACTCGCATTGAAGAAGCGATCGAGCGAAACCAGGGCTCCAAAGTCTTTGTCAGAGATCTGTCTGCCAGAAAGTGCCAACTGTTGAAGCTGAAGACCGAATGTGGCAGCATCGTTTCCGAGACGTCAGAGATTTTGAGTGAAATTGAGAGGTTCTGTGGGCAGCTGTACACGTCATCGTTGGAGCCACACGCAAGTGTGAGTAACGATACAAGAGCAAGTCTTATCCGACACTATTCCGATTATATCCCGGACTTCAGTCTGAACGATATTAGAATGGACCTCCAGCACCTTAAAAACGGCAAAGACCCATGCAAGGATGGAATTACAGCAGAGATTCTGAAAGCCGGGTGGAAAACCGGTATTTGAAGTCCTTCAGTAGCTTTTTAATTCCGTCCTCCATGGTGGCACTACACCGGAGGGGTGGAGTAGAAGTGCGGTGGTCTTGTTCTTCAAGAAAGGCGACAACGCTCTCTTGAAGAACTATAGACCGATTTCCCTTTTGAGCTGCGGCTACGTGCTGTTTTCGAGAGTCATTACGCATCGTCTCGCAGACAGACTCGACGACTTCGAGCCTCTCGAGTAAGCTGGTTTCCGAAAATGCTTTAGCGCCATAGACCACATACATACCCTTCGGCAAATTGTACAGAAGACAGAAGAGTACAATCTGCCACTTTGTCTTGCGTATGTGGACTATGAGAATGCCTTTGATTCCGTCGAAATTTGGGCAGTACTGTAGTCCCTCCAGCGGTGCCAAGTGGTTTGTCGGTATATCGAAGTGTTGAAGTATTTGTACAGTAGGACTACGATGGCTATCCGAGTACAGAACCATAGTACGAAACCTATCCAACTGCAGAGAGGTGTAAGACAGGGTGACGTTATTTTTTTTTCACAAATTTCAATCTGGGACAGGGCGTCCTTCGTACAACAAGACGGGACAACTACGTTTATACTGGAATCGCCTTCCCGCTCTCTTATAAAAATTTGTTTAAGGACTTTACGCATAACTTTTACTGTTTCTAAGCCCCGAATACCACGGCAAGCTAACTCAAATTCAAGTTCATCCTTCAATAAATCATGGGCATCAATCTTGTCCATTTTATTTTAAATGAAATGTATATTATATATATTTTACGAAGATATATTTTTTTAGAGAAAGTAAACAAGATGTTTCCTAGACCACATGTAAGTACACAAAATGATATCATATGACACAATAGTCAATAATATAAATTATAAGGCAATAACTAACCAATTCACACAATTGTTTCAAGGATCTTTACCCGTGGGCGCCATTTGTCATGGGTCTACTCAAGCCCTAGGGTTCGGGGTCCAGGCAAGATAAGAAACAAATGTGCGGTGTTTTTGGTATAAGTTATTTAATTGTAACATAAAAGCCTACAACAACTCAACACTACAAAACAATTAACTAAATAGTTTTAAGCATAAAAAAACTGCAAATTATCCTAACTCTAAGATATGTAAGCACTAAAATTTTAACTAATTCTACAGCTACGCATTAACTAGAAAAATAAAATGAAATATAATAAAACATAAAATTTACCACTAGCTCTTTTACTTTAGTAAACAAGACTTATAAATAAAGTATCATTACAAAAAATGCAAACTTAATAAATAATAAAAGAAAAAGCAAAATCATAAAAATAAATTTCAATATTTTTATTCGGAGGTTTGAACCATGAATTTGAAGAAGTCGCCCAATGTACTAGGCCGCTATCCCGATAGGCTATGCCTGCCGATGACGTTTCAAATCAAATTAGGATATAGTATCACCTCTCTATGTCCTCATGTTTTATGACGAAGTAGATTTTCTAATAATTCTTTGCCAGAGATATAGGAAGGCGTATGATCACAATTAACTTAATGGGCGTTTCCACAGACTTAAATAAGTGCATAATCTAAGAATACTATCGCAAAGTTACTCAGACTACAACATAAGAAATACTATTAAACACTTACCCCGTTGCACCTCTAAAATTAACGTTCCACGAATAAAATATGTATTTAAATAATACAAAATTAACTGATACACAGCTATAATATGTACGTAAACTTTTGTGCATCAAACTTCCAATGTCTGACAAAAATTCCCACTTCTCGCGATCGCGACTGCGGCCCTCCGCTGTCCGTAACCAATTCCTACCTTCCAATATTTTTCCAAGTTGAGAAACATGACCCATCTCAATTATGACGTAAATCGTAACATTATTTTTTTATCATCACATATCCCCCCTCATCAAATGGAATCCAACCGGATTTAGCTAGATCTCAAATTACCCGTTTTAGGTCAGAAGCGTGCCATGTACCCAAAAGTTTGCCGTGTAAACTTTTCAAAATATAAACATCGGCTGACACCTTCTCCGAAATAATAGCTTTTTCGTACTTTGGAGATAACTTGGCCATAAAGTTTTTATTAGCACATGATTGTGGTTTTGTTTTCTTCCAAACCAACTCTCCCACATTGAAATTGCATATTCGTCTTCTTTTATTATAATTTTTGCTATTAATTTCATAAGCCTCTCGCAGCCTCTTGTTTACGTCTTTATATATTTCTTCTCTAAGTCTCAAATTATTTTCAAAATAGTTTCTATTTACATTAACATAATCATCTTTATCTGGCCCGAAATCAATTTTGTTTTGTAAGGAGGTTTCTCTACCAAAAAACAAGTATGAAGGTGTCTTGCCCGTTATTTCATGTATAGCAGTTCTAATGGCATGGCCTATATGAGGTATAAATTTATCCCAATCTTTATGATTATCTTAGATATATGACGCTATTGCAGTACCAATTACTCTATTTACTCGTTCTGTAGGATTGGCTTGAGGATGATAATA